>UELU01118147.1:0-10973 GCA_900490025.1 Megastigmus dorsalis | reverse complement strand
CCTGGTACACCACTACTTTTTGACTATTGCAATGAGCGTTCATTATAAAATGATACATTAAACAACAAGGATGCAAAGTTAGTGATTCACGCCCGAGCCGAATTTTTCGCTCGAACGAAGTGAGGACAACAATAGAAACGAGACAATCGACTTTTGGTTTTTATTTTCCGGGCCCCGAATACTGGCTTTTCGGCTTTTTTCCAAAACGCCCGCAAATATTTTGCATCCACCAATTAAATGTTTTGCACCTGTAAAAACAAGCACTTAAAGTTGAATTGCGCTCTCTGTGCAGTATAATTAAATAAATAGTATACGCTACGCGGGCCCAAGGTGCTTCTTACCCTCGTCTTTTCTGTCAGCTTCGCTTCGCTCGAGCGGCCAATTTATTCAACTCGGGTGGGAAATAAGGCATAAAGGAAAAATTCGCGCTCTATAGGGTTATTGCAATCAGTTACAATTGTATGTACTGCGGTAAGAATAATGACTAAATATTTTATGTAAGTTTTTATCAGACCTTTGCAATAGGGATACGCGGAATATTTTCGGTTGCTAGTATTTAATTTGAATAAGGTACGTTTTAGAAGGCTTTAATTAATTTTTTTATTCCCGATTGAATTATAAAAGGCTATACTTTATTGAACTGAAAAGCAGGACAAAAGTATCAGCTGATTTCTTTTTATACTTTATTCCCGCATTTGCGCATTCGCGGGAATAAAGTAATTTCATTATAATTTTCAGATTTATGATAATGAATTAAAATCAAATTATTTATTTAAATTATTCCATATTTTATATAAAATATTTTATTTATCTAAGTATTATTATACAAACTAATAAAAAATTGAACATTTGAAATGCAATAATAATTTGTATAATTGTATTTTATTTTTGAAAATAAATATTGATATTACTGGAATTAATAATCTGTAATGTAACTTTATCAGTACGAAATGATAAATCAGATATATTTTGTATATGTGACGTTGACTCTGGAGGTACTTCTGATTTCGATTTTTTTGGTATAGGCTCATCCGTTTCATCCTCTTCTGTATTTGATGGTTCTGTGATAACATTAATGATTGGTTTACTAGTCTTCCTTTTGTGATCTATTGATTGTTCGATATAGTCTTCTGCTACTGTTGTAGATTTCCATGCACCGAGCTTTTTGCGAAAATCTGGCATTGCAATGTCTATACCTAACAAAAATACAAATAATATTTTTAGCAAAATAAAATACACTTGATATGTAACGCCACGAATTACATGCAAAAGCGAATAGATGTGAAGGGAGTCACGCCGAATTGTAAGATCATGTTTTACCTTGATCATCGCCCAATGATAATCTACGAAATGCATGGCCAGTATAAAGCTCAGGATTCTTCAACTGAAGATATTTGGCTATTTCCCTAGGCATCGATCCAAGCTTATTTTTTCCAATAGGTTGATTAACGCATTTACCATTTCTGTACGCCAAAAAGTAACGATCGGTACTCGCATGTTTTGGACGTAGTGCTTGATAAGCTTTGATCTTCTCAAGTGGTTCTCCTTCGATAAAAAAATTTCTTGTCTTACTATTTGAATCTTTTAATGTAACTTTAACGACTTTGCCAAGATCTATGACATCGTCAATAGTAAGTTTAACTAACTCACAATGTCGACAACCTCCAAATAAGCCAAAAATTAAAGCAACCTACAATTATACATTAATTTACAATTTATTAAAATCAATATGTAAATAATATATATGCATGAAATCAATCATTATCTGCAATTTTGCCAGATTACAATTTACAATTTTAAAGACAATATTCGCACCCGCGTGCACAGACGCGACATCTGATGACTATACAGACCGGCGCTAGTGTGCTTCATAAGGTCGTGTCTACACTGTCCACATTTGCACCGAGTAATGCGTTGCGTTGTGCTCTGCTATGTGCTTTCCTACCCAGTACCCTGTTCCATCTTTCGCTTTTTCTATCGATTTTTTTTTTCAATTTCAGCACTTTCATAGTTAACAACAGTAATTCATGACTTAGTTCATACATAAATGAATACTCATCTCTTCCAATTAATATAAAATTTAAGAATGTTGAAATTAAAAAAAAAGGATAGAAATGGTGAATGGAAAAGGACAGCAATGTAGAGCACGACGCAGTGGGACACAGCTGTGAATTTATGCAGACACGGTCTAACGAACGCTCTCTACATATCGAGTATCGATAGTTCTTTTCTTTATACATTGGCCGCAGGTTATTTACGGAGCTCACATCTGGTGCTCGTGGATCCGAATATTTACAATATTAACAATTTCCAGGCTACATTTACCTTAGTATCTAAATATTCATGATCTGAAGCTTCGTTCAAGAACTTTTTCACGTCATTCGGAGTCAATACTTTTGACCTTTTTGGTTTATAACCAATGGATTTTTCTTTTAAATATGCTAATAACTTTTTATAATTACCAATTGTAATGTTGTGTTTAATTTCTATTGTACTTCTTAACATAGAATACTTGCTCCACAGCGATGAAGGTTTATATTTACATGATAATTCCGCAAAATAAGTCAACATTATATCTTCTGTTATGTCATTTATATTATTCTCCTCTTTCCATTTTATAAAAGTCAGATACACGCTCCAGTACATCTCTCGGGACTTTTGAGGGAGAAAATCAACTTTAACATCATATGTAGCTTCTATAAACTCCGATGGCGTGCTCTCAAATACACACTCTTCATCTTCACTCGAACTTGCAGATGACATTTTTAACACATAAGCTAGTATTATTTTAATTCTATATTAAGTAATTAAGTCGCTGTACAAAACATTCACTTTATGATTCACGAATATTAACCAAAATATATTTATCAATGTATCAATAGCAAATTAATAAAAACAGTATGTATGCAGTATAAAACCTCTATGACGTGCAGCCTTCGGCTCGGGAGAACTGCACTATACCGTCGTTTCGCTTCGATCGCTCGGGCTGTGTCCCTCCCTTGGGAATAAACACCGACGGGGAGAAGCTGGCATTATGGCGCAGAAGCTTTAATGGCGCATTCGTGGCCGCCCACGACTAAGTAATTCGTTTTCTATACAGAATTGCTTGAAATTTTGCAAATAAGCTTATATTATACTATTATATTATATTATTTATCGATTCGAATCATTTTAGAGACCATATATATATCCACAGTGATTTCAAAATATTAAAAGTTAAAGTTGCGACTTTTAACATGCGAAGTATGTATATTTACCGAGATGCGTTTCTCAATGCGTTTTAAGAACATTTTTATCAATAGCAATGACATTTATTGAAAATTGATGGTTGGGCCTACCCAAACAGTTTTTAAGGGACTGGAAAAGTCCTAGCAAAGTCAAATTACCACTGGACTATTTTATCGACCGTATCTTAAATAATAGTTTATAGATAATAAATAAATGGTACTTGATATTATGCAAATCCCAAATACAGGTGCATTTCGTCTATGAATTATCTATCATCTGGCAATGTTTCAAACAGATATTCTGAAGACCCCTTCAAAAATTTCGATTTCAAAGTGAGCGAATTTTTTCGGAACATTAAAGGTGTCATTTAAATATTGTCTTGAATCTTTGCCAGATAATAGATAATTCATAAACGAAATGCATCTGTATTTGAGATTTGTATAATTCAAAGTATTTCTTTTAATTAATTAATTAAATAATTTAAGTATTAAGAGGAGCCGGATGAATATAGTTGCGAAGCTTACGATTTCATACTTTTTTTGTTCAATTTTCAATATTTTAACATTTTGCAAGTTGAGATTAATTCTGTGAACTACGAAGAATTGGGCTCAACTCGAAAAATGTTAAGATATTAAAAATTGAACGAAAAAAGTATTAAACTGTAATCGTCGATAACTATGCTCCTCCGACGGCCGACCTCCAACTTCCCGTTAATGCGAATTATTTAACTACTTCTCGGTCGGTAAAATGTAAGGCGGGAAATTTAAAATTATAGTTGATTTTATCACTCTCTTAAATATAGTTATTAAATGGAAATCTTTGGCGTTATAAGTACATATCTATATATAGTGGTACAGTCTTATTCAAAAGTTAAGAAAATACTCCTTTCTGTATGATATTTACGCTTTGTCATTACAGTTTTGAATTTCTGTATTACGCAAAACCAATTACCAATTACTATTAAATTGTTACTTATAAAAAAAAACATATGAACTCTGAGACCGAACAACAGAGAATGGGATACCGAAGATGTCCACTCTCTGTCCCAAGCACTTTAATAATACGAAGATGATAAAACACCTTAAAAATAATCGTATTTAATAGAAAATTCTTAATAAATACAATATATAACTATATTCTATATAATATATAACTTAATTCTAAAAATCATTATCTATTATCTACGATTACAGGTCGTGAATGTACTTAAAAAATTTAGTTAATGATTGAGTTATTAGACTATTGTCTATAACTATATAGAGTTATTATACATTTAAAAAAAATTATCAAATCACTGTAGCTAGTTACGGCAGAAATAAGAATGCATGATGTTTTATTTAATTTTTAATCTTCTACCGATTTAGGTAAAGCTTCGTTTTTCTATATGTATATCATTTATTTAGTCTGACGCACTCACAATACATTATTTATAAACAACTTATTAAATACTTTTTGAGTAATTTAACAATCGTAATCCATTTCAATATTCCAATTTTAAATTAAATATAGTAACATCAATGACTCTTTTTAATTTTTTGTTCATATTCTTTATAATTTATGATCAAATTATATTAAATATCAAAAATCTTATATCGTTTTAATCTAGTCTACAATATTTTAATTTAAAACGAAAGAATTATTTTACCAGTGCGCTACGGAACCCGTCGTTATCACGGTGGGTGGCAGATAATAGGTATGGCGCAAAAATAGTTACGTTTTTATAAATCAACTATATTCTCTGTTTAGGTTGTTATAGGTAAATTCATACAAAACTTTTTGAATAATGAAGATAATAAATATAATTAGGTATTGCCAGCTTATACAATTTAATTACTAATTTTATATATATATATCAAAGGTTTACTAATATTAGTAATTAAATTAAATATACATATATTGCGAGCGTCACAATACCCGATTCTTTCCTATTTCCTTGTATTATAGATATTAGCATTCCTATTTTAAAATATATGTAAGCCCTTATAACATCAACTGATAAAAATAGTTATTTTTATCTATTCCGATCTCTTCAGACCGATAGAATGTTCTTGATCGCGCGTCATGGATAAAGTCATTTCTAAAAATAAAAATTTACTTTTCCATGTATTTTTCCCATGTAGAGTATAGAGTGAAAAAATTTGTTGGCTCAAGAGTGTATAAGAGCGTCGTGGCCTTTAAAGTTTTAAATGACATGCACGTGTATATATATACGTATCCTAGCAAGCGAAAGTCGAGGAATATACAGTGTCCGAAAACGGCGAAAACAGCCAGCACACTATACTGCGATGTGCGATGACGACAGTCAATTTTGGAATGATGCGCGCATGCGCCTGCGGGCACATGCCGTCGAACCCTAATATTATACATTGTACAATATACAACCGTCAACCACACCTGCCGTCCCACCGCACCGCGGCGTCACCAAACTTAGGCTTCCCAAACACTAGTTATACCTATAGGTATAGGACTCACGCCAAAAAGACGCGCCGCTGCGCGCAGATATATACAAGTGTCAAGCGTGCGTATGCGTTTAGCAACAGCGCGATAGTAGCGTGTATTTCGGTTGGACTGGAGAGCGAATCGGTGTCACTGTGTGCAAGATGTGGTAAAAGAGAGGAGGTGAAGCGGCATATTATACGAGCGCAGAGAAAGACAAATACACGAAAAAGCTGTGTGAGAAGGCGGGAAGTACGGGGACCGCGGAGCTGCTTCGGCCGGACCTTGGGATACTCCTGACTCTGCTCTGTTGCATTACTCACGCAGTTTCACGGGAATTTCAAGAAAACTCTCGATCGCACGTAACTGCGAGTCAGTAGACGGCTGTCACCTGTACGAAGACCACCGCACACAACGAGTTACATCAGCAGTGCCTTATCATCGTCTATCCGCAATGATTGATCAACAAAAACCAAGTCCACTGTTTAGCAACGGAAAAATGAAGACGCACTTCCGCGACGACAGTTACGTAGACGAGGGCGATACGAGGGGCAGCGGCTTCATTGGAAACACCAAAAGGCTTTGGAGGAGATTGCAATTCGACGAGTGGACCTTCACGCTGCTCCTCTTCCTCTTTGCCTCGTCTGTCGTCCTCGGCAAGTTGTTCCTAAATCACGGTGAGCGATTCATCCATCAGCGATAAAAGCAAGAACGTCTATCTGTATCTCTCTTTGGCTCGTTACGCACGCACGGCCGAATATAAATGAAAATATATAATAACACACGTATGACGTAAAAACAATAAACCTTAGATAGCACGCATTCACGCTCTTTTTAAAATAGTATTTGTGCTGGCTTATCTTTTCCTTTTCAGTATGCCTGACTATCATGTTTCTTTTAAAGTACCTGATGCAACCGTACATGTGTGTGAATAAAACGCTTTTCCTATATTGGAAAATAGATTATTGTATTCGTAGCGAAAGTATTGTTATCTTATCAGATTGTATATGGTGTTATGGGTATTGACGTTTTACTGATTATTTCAGTACTTAAAAAGACAAATATATGGATGTATTAGAATAAAACTTTCTTGTTTATTTTATTTATTTCTATCTGTTTCTATCTTACTATTTATTTCTGCCTGAAGTAGTGCACCTCTGAAGTTAAATTGGTAATTACTGGATTATTTTTAAAATGTAGGCATACAATATGCTTGTTCTTACAGATTCCTTCAGTTTCCTGGATATTAAAACCAGTCGAATCCCAGTTCCTAACATTAATAGAAGTCATCCTTATTTCAAGGATATTACAGATAATGCAGTTATTGAACCCTTAAACAGGTACAGCTGGTTAATAAAAGCTGTATTTAGTGGATTAGCTACTACAGGAATTACATGGTTCATCATTTATGAGGACAGTAAAGTACCTGGTATCAATCCACCCTCTCCTTTCAGCCCCTCTAAGAAAAGGTAAATCTAATTTTAATTTTTTTGAAAATAATAAATTATAGTAATAATAAAAATTATCATATTTGAATAGTTATGATTTTGATTTTGATTTTATTTTTCAGAATTCCTGAATCTCCTTCGTTACAGATAAATTACCTTGTTGGAATCTTAAATGGATTGTTGGTATTCCTTTACATGTGCCTTTAGGAGTAAGAAATTGAGGTAGATAAGTTACAATAATAATAAAACCAACAATGCTTCTTACAGCACTATGAGTGCCTGTAGCAAAAAAGTACAATTTTTTTTCTACTTATTTATTTATGAACAAAAACAAAAATTTTGAAAGATATTTGTATACTAAATGTACTAAGTTATTTATATGTAAAGTTGAATGCTGTTGTATGCAACTTGCAACTATTTTATATTATCAGTATTTGATTATTATATAATTTTTTGAAACAGATTTTCTGGTTATATAGACTGCTTAATGAATCTATAATTATTGTAAAAATGACTTATATATTAAAAAATAGACAAATAAGAAACCAATAGGTAGCACTGGTTTATCAGCTAAGTTTAGTTTACTTTAACATTTTTAGTCAATAAATGTTATTATTTTGTTGGTAAACTAAAAATTTAATTTGGTTCTAATTTAGGACAAATTTAAAAGCATTTGGCGTTAGTGTTATTGTTAAAAAAAATATAGTCATATAATTATTAAATTCCTGAAATGAGAGTGTATTGTACTATAAAATGATATTTTATAAAATATTATTCAATTAAATAAATTTATACATTGCCTGTATAACAAGAATTTTCTTTACAACATAATATGTCAATTCCTACCTCATTCATAAATAGAACTCCCACGTTTTAGAAAAGAATGTGTGGGTGTAGCTCATTATCATACACATTTAGTTTCATAATGAAATTAAAAACCTTTATTGAGTAATCTCTTTTAAATGAATAAACTGAATAAATTTAAATGATTTAAATAGATATTTACTAAAACAAACAATTAAATAAGTTCATTGCCATTAATCTTGACTTTTGAACCTTACTTTGTAATTTAAAACAGATTCAATTGGGAGAAATTCAGTTTTTAAATATTAAAATTTATAAAGTAAAGAAAAAAAATTAGAAGGGAATTTTATTATTATAATTCGATATCTTTAATTACTAAAAAGAACAGTAAATACTGTTGTGAAGAATAAGATTATTAATAATACTTCCATTAAAGATCTATTATTACCCATCTCTCTGTTTTCATAAGCTTTTAAAAAATTGCCGAATTCAATTATTTTGTTAAAAAATTTATTTGAGTTGTACAGTTTTATTATATATATATACAGTAATTATTAATTTTGATATTATAGATTTCAAAGTGTATAGGTATATAAGAATAAATCATGTAAAAATTATATTATGCAATGATTATAATTATGCAGCGGTAATTGACATGGAAATCCTTATGAAGGACAATGATCACGCTAACAATATAACAGCGAAGTGGTATTGGTCTAGTTCATATCACTTTTTGCACTTATATTTGCAAAAATAATTCATTTTAAATATACATGACATCATGTGATTACTCTATACTCCATTTTTATAAATGTGTCGTTTAAGATATTACAATTTTTTTGGTAAATAATATGATAATTATTTCATCTAACTACATAACTATGGAATAATACATAACATATTTTCTCTAAAATATACAAAAACTGGTACTAAAAGACATCTTGTACTTACAAAAATAAGTTAAATGTTAGCATGTATATTTTAATTATAGTATCAAATAATTTTCTGTACTTTTCATTTCTTTATACATGAATGTATTTCATGATATTTATTTACCATTAATTAAAAAAATTAAATATAGTGATATTAAATACGATCGGTATAACTGCATATATCTATTCTTAAAATAAATATGTATTTGAATAAATTATTCAAATTATTTCGTATAGCAGAAGAATATCAAAAAGATCAATGCTTCCGTGCACTAAAACGAGATATATTACCCAAAATATACTACTTTATACAACACTTCCATATATTTTATGCTACACACTTGAAGCCATAAGTCAAATACAGGTTATTCGAATTGTAAATTTATAGTCAATCAAAACAAATATACAAGTAATAGTGTTCAGAAACAATGAAGATAAAATCAATTATATATGCAATAATTTTTTATGTATACAAAATTAAAATTATAAGTTTTTTCAAATTTTGATATTATTTTTGTATCAGCGATTTAATAATATTTCATCTCAAATGCTGATTTAAATTTTAATAATTTATTAACAAATGAAATTCTAAAGTTTAAATATGTAAAAAACCTAAATGTATTATAAAAGACTTGCATGTATAAAACATTACACATGTAAATTATTTTTTATGGAATCAAGATAAAGTAGAATACAAAGATTTTTATACAGCAATTATTCTTACATTAACGAAATTGTATTCAAATTTAATATTGAAAAAAGCCGTATTTAAATGCCGTTTTGTTTTAATGTACTAATTTCAAACTCTAGAAGCAATAGCAAATAAAATATTAATTTATTATATATATTTTCATTATACATTGGTACAGATCTACGTAAAAAATATTCAAGAGTTAAAGAAGCAAATATTTTTTATAAATATAATAATCAATTAAGCTATTTTAACATTGTTGTTTATACAAGACATTCTTTTGAGCATATGCTTACTTTGATATTTAAGATCTTCTTAAAAAAAAATTTTCAAAAATCAGTGTAAAAAATATAAAATGAAGTAGAAAAAGAAAAGCTCTTCGATAAAAATAAATTGTATTAGTTACTTAAATCCCACCAAACGATGTTCAATATAAAATGTCGTATTTTGTTTTATAATAAACTACAAAAAAGTAATTCTGAAGAGTATAATTCAACAGTGTGAGTAATTAATAAAAATTTTTAAAAATGTTAGTAGAGTAGCGTTTTTGTATTTCTGTACATGTATATAACATCTATTAAAAAATCACCAATATGAAAAAGTTAGTCTTAAACGACTCAATTGATCATCAAAGTTATCTATGTTGATGTATAAAAGTTTAATAGTAGACCTATAATCGCAAAACTTGATTTCCAAAAAAATTGGCTATACTAAAGGCGTACATTTCGTTTACAGCCAATAACGATCGTTATTTTAAGGGAAGACTGAAAATACACCCTTATTGTTATTGCTTAACAGGCAGTCAATAATTTGGCAACAAATTGCCCGTATTGCCTATGTGCACAAGCATTCAACGACTTAATTTAACTTAAGGTTGTATAGGCTATACCATCAAATCCAAAAATTAGTCAAATTTATAAATTAAGCTTTTATGATTTGAAAGTATATTTTTATACAGAGCTATACTAGTATTGAAGATCGGAATCGGTTAAAATTGATTTAAATGTGTTTTAAAGTTCTTTCTGACTATATGAAGACTCATTTTACAAACTTTTGGCTGCAAATTTGCCGTTTTTTACCATGTTAAGGATATGCCGGAGTCGCCTGTTTTACCGACATTAGGTTTTTCAAACTTTTCTCTTTAACAAATTAACCAATTCACTTGAAACTTTTAGAGATGATAGAATGATCATAAATAGAACGCGCTCAGCCCAGAAATTCCGAAAACTAAAATAATATAGAGGCTAGAGAAGAAAATACCAAATTTTTACTGATTTCAATTCAATCCAAGAGATGGCATGTTTCTGACTTTGCAATTATATTTCAAATGAAAAATATTATATTTACGCAATTTATTGGTAATTTCAGGGCTGAGCGCGCTTCAATTATGATCATTCTATCATCTCTTAAAATTTCAAGTCAATTGGTTAATTT
>UELU01118037.1:0-19945 GCA_900490025.1 Megastigmus dorsalis | reverse complement strand
CATTTCTTGATTGGCGCTCCTTTGGTGTCACCTCCAGAACCATTTTGTGATACTAATGAGTCCAATTCCTTATGTTCTAGATGGTATCTGCTCTCTTGCATTCGCAATTATTTTTGGAAAAGGTGGAGCAAAGAATACTTAACCCAAGCTCAACAGAGAGCAAAGTGGTTCCGACCTAACAACCAACTGCAGGTGGGAGATCTCGTCCTATTCAAAGACGACTTACTACCACCGACTAAATGGCCATTGGCTCGAATTACGGAGCTACATCCTGGTGCGGATGGACTCGCTCGTGTGGCAACAATACGCACGGCATCATCTACGTATAAACGCCCAATCAACAGGCTTATACTTCTTCCTGTCGATGTGAAGGCTTCGACGCTGCATCAAGACCTACAGAAGCAATACGCAGCCGCCACGGCGGGCGGAATCAACTCTAACTCGTCAACTGAAGACTGAAGACAATTTTTGTTAAATTAGTTAGCGTTAGAAATTTTTTGTAATATTAAAATCTTGCTCAGATGACCTAGTTTCACGGCAAATTCTTGCAAATGTTAAATTTACGTACAGAACTCTAGCAAAACATTTCAAAATCTTTATCTTGTTGTTAATTCTCAATCGTAGCTGTTTAGATTCGATTATTTAGCTCTGTTTTTTGTTTCGGGTCGTTCTACTAACTAACCGAGGCGGGCGGTATGTTCACGCCACATGCAAAATCGCGCGTAGAGCAGAAAGTAATATACGCGAATTCGCTCTCTCGCCCTTCTATGTGTGCGAAGACGATCACGTGACGATCGCCTCTGCTCG
The DNA here is from genome assembly GCA_900490025.1 of Megastigmus dorsalis. Classification (NCBI taxonomy): domain Eukaryota; kingdom Metazoa; phylum Arthropoda; class Insecta; order Hymenoptera; family Megastigmidae; genus Megastigmus; species Megastigmus dorsalis. The sequence continues at coordinate 19,138 of UELU01118037.1, read as the reverse complement.
GACTCCGCGATAGTTTTTCACGCAGAACTGATTTGGCTACGGCAGCCGACGGTAGAATTGTCTCCGAGCTTACGCAACTAGCTCAAAGTATATTTTTTTGATACAACGTAGTTATAGTAATCAGCGACAATGCATATATTTGTCCACAAGAATTGTTCATTATTATTAGTGTCAACTTCAGCGAAAATACATGAAGCATTTGAAGTGAATTTTCAGTGTGTTTTTCTTTTCCCGCACTTCCTCACGCCGCCTATTTTCCGCTGCTGCTGTTTCGGGAAGCGGACGCACCCACACCCACACTGCCAAATGCGTAATATTTAAAGAGGGTATAGTGGCAAGGGTACAAGAGCACGAGTATACATCACTGCGAAGACACGGGATTCAAGGAATTGGATTCGTGGAAGATGACACGAGATACGGGATACGGGGAACGAGACACAGTGTACGAGACACGGGGTACGAGACATGGGGTACGTCGTACGGGATTCGAGCATGGTATCGAATAGAGGCATGGTTGGTGGTGTCTAGACAGTATAAAAAAATTAAACATGTCGTTTACTACATTTCAATAAAAGAACCGCCGCCAATCCAGAGGCACGGAACTTCCTGCAAATTAATTTATCGTTCTTGTATGTATATTATATATTTCAAATACAAAATATATTTATACATTTTACATCTATTTCATACTGATAGATTTAAAATTCTAAAGAGAGTTTTAGAAACATCTCCTTAGTGACGTCTGTTACGGCATGCTTAATATATTGTATATAATTCCACATCCAGAGAATTCTCGCGGTTAGCTGTTTGTAAAAGCTTGCTTTTTTTTGCGCTGCGGAACATCCAGCGCAAGCACGGCGACCGAGAGATAGTGCAGTAACACCTTCACAAAAATGCAAGTCTGCATCTTTTCGTCCGTCTAGTTTCCGCAAACTAACAACGCGACTGCAAGAGCGACGCTTAAGAATTCTCTCGATGTGAAGACTTCCACGCCGAGAAGAGCACATGCATTCCATCTACATCAACTCTACCGCTCACACGCGACTTTTATCTACAACACAATAAACTTATTTATACTCAATTTAAATTAGAATCTTTATTTTAATACCCTATCCATCTTGGACGTAACAATTGGTGACAATCGGTGGGATCCGTCCGATAAGTCGTCATTTCAACAAAAAGGATAAAAGCAAAAAAAATACATTATTTAAATCAGCAAAAGTGATCAGTGAAAGAAGTGTATAAGTGTTAAAAGCTAAACGTTCATCATTTCCGCGTGTTTAAATCTACAATAAACTAATAAACCGTACAAAATCAGGCGAGACAAAATAATAAATATCAACCCGCAAAATAAATAAACAAAAAATTTTAACTAAACAAATAAATAAACTGATAAGAATTTTTATATCGGTTTTACGGTCTCAAAAATTAAACTTACTATATAATTATTAACTTGTACAATTAAAATCTTAATCATTAAAAGGAACCTTTCACAAATTTGAATTATGGAATACGAGACTAACTCTGATCTTAGCCCCGAAGAGTTGAAAGAACTCTTATAATCCGTTAGAGAGCGTGAAGATAAAGTGATTGAAACTGAACAAAAACTAAGTGAACGCGAACAGGAAATTATAGACGAAACAAAAGAAATAGTAGCGAACGCTAAACAAACCATCGAACAGGAAAGAGAAAAATCCCGCGCTTTACTAGAAAGAATTCAGGAAAATAAAAAAGTTTATGAAAGACTTCAAATCGAAAATTCAACGCTGTCTGCTCGCGTAAACGCCGCGACAAGCACTCCGGTTGCATCAACCCCAAATGCGCCGAATTTTCCCAACGTGCCGTTTCATAACGACACACTTGCGTAACTTCAGGAAATCAAGGACACATTAAAACAACTTCAATTGACGTGCAACCAACCGTCCGCCACAATCGGGCCACATACTCTGCGGTCCGATGCATTTGTTAATCATACTCCTAATAATATCTACGTTAAAGAAGCCCTGGATATTATCCCAAATTTTGACGGATCGAATCTAACACAATTTATAAGATCATTAAAGCGCGCTCACGGTGTTTTACCTCCACTGTTGCAAAATGATTTTTTAAGACTTATAAAAAACAAATTTTCAGAACGTAGCTATGTAGCAATCGAAAATCGTAAAATTTAATTCATTAGAAGCATTAATAAACCGACTTAAACAAGTTTTCTCGCCAACCGAAACCTTAAATAAATTACGTGGTAAACTTGTCGCGCTTTGTAAAAAACCGAACGACCCTATATTGGATTACATAGCCGAAACGTCTAACATCTGCGACGCGGTTCTAGATAGGAAAAGACTCGACGGCAATCTTGAACTATCTGAAGAAGAGATCCGGGAAGTCGAAAATGAAGTAACGGAAGGGTTTTTAGATGGTCTTCCACCATATTTTCGCACGCGTCTAAGCAACACCGACGGAAAAATTTTGTCGCAGATTTTCGAATTATCTATTCAAGCCGATAAACGCATCAAGCGCGATAAAATAAAACATTCTCAATAAAAAATTATCAACAATGATAACGATAATTATACAAAACCCCGAGATGGTAGAAACTTACAGGATAATAATAATCGCAGAAATTCTAGAACTGTTGATAGCAAACGCGATCCACAAGTATACAATGGCATCTCTTACGATCCTACGCGTAATTGCGCTTATTGTAAACAAGGCCATTCGATTCGCGAATGTAAATGATCACGTTACTTCCAAAATCCGAAAGATAAAAAATTTAATTTTCAAAAGGATAGAAAATTTGAGAATCAAAATGAATCGGGAAACGCGAGGCTCGCGCGGACTTTGGGTCGCATCGAGCACACAACCGCGTCTTCTGAATACAATCGAAAATCCTCAACCAGGCCCGTCTACAATTTAAAGCTATCTACTTCTAGCCGCATTCCAGTCATAATGTTAAATTCTTTTCATTTTCTAAAATCACCTATAGACGCTATGATAGACTCAGATGTGCAGCCTAATTTCATAAAAATCTCGGGCCAACGACCCGATATTTTGTGTTATGAAGAAAATGCACCTATACTTAGAGGGGTATCCGGTCATGACGTCTATACGTACGGACGCGTTTACGTTGATCTTTTCGGAAAACCTGCCGAATTTGTAGTAGTAAATGACCAGTTCCCAATTCAACCTGCCGCTATTCTGGGATCTCAATTTTTTGATGAACGAAACGCTGTTATTGATTTCTCAGCAAATAAACTCTCATTTGAAATTTTTTCTTTACCTTTTAATACCCGTAAATTTCAAAAAGTTTCTCCACGCTCTGCAATCCTTATTAAATGTAAAATCAATGAAGGGGAAAACTTAAAATCTGGTTACTTAAAAAGTTTTGACTTGGACGTTGATCGCGTCACTTTGCAAGATGGAATATACGAAAATGAAAACGGTTATGCTTACGTAAAATTCTATAATCACAACAATTACGAAATAGAGTTAGCAGTACCATCAATTGATCTCTTAGCAACTTATCAATCTTGTAGTTGAAGTACTTGATTTTCGAGTTCTTAATTCAAAAACTATACCATTTATTTATCCGATTCCTAATATTATTCATATTCTTGAACAATTAGGTGGTCAAAATATCTACTCGGTTTTAGGTATGTCTTCCGGTTTTCATACCATACATCTTCGTAGAGAAGATAGAGCAAAGACTACTTTTTCGACACCATTTGGTCACTTTCAATTTAAGCGTATGACATTTGGCCTACGAAACGCCCCCTCTTCCTTTATGGAATTAATTAACAAGGTAGCTAAACAAATTAAAGGAAATTTTGCTTTCTTTGAAATACTTGATTTTATCGACAAAAATCTCGATGCTCACGATATCGAATTTCTAGATCTCGCAAAAAGAATGAGGGATGCACTAATGAGATTTAACCCTTATAAGTCTCAGTTGTATAAAAGGCAAGTAAAGGTTCTGGAACACGTACTAGCTCCAGACGGTATCAAACCCGACCCTGCTAAAGTTCACGCCATCGTTAACTTACCAAAAACAGACTCTCCTAAGCGGATTAAAGAATTTGTAGGTATCTGCGGTTACTATAGACGCCATATTCCAAATTTTTCAAAGTTATCGAAACCCTTAACAACGCTTCTAAAAAGGAATGTTAACTTTACCTTGGATAACTCTCAAAATTCCGCCTTCGAAGAACTTAAATCTATCATTTCTACGGAACCTATTTTACAACACCCTGATTTCACACAACCCTTCTTTGTGACATCTAATGCCTCGTTATATGCTCTTGGTGGAGTCCTTTTCCAACGATTTACAGGCGCCGATCTGCCTATTTCATTCGCCAGCCGACTTCTGACTACCCCCGAAATCAACTATAGTACAATAGAGAAAGAGCTCTTGGCAATGATCTTCTGTACCGATCAATTTAAGTACTGTATTTACGGTCGACATTTTACATTCGTCACCGACTATCAACCGCTTGCTTGGTTAGAAAGTGTAAAAGACTCGACCTCCCGCTTAAAAAGATGGCATTTTAAGCTGAAGGAGGTCTACTATTTTATAATTGAATACAAACCCGGAAAAGGTAATTATGTAGCTGACGCACTTTCGCGCAATCCACCATTACATGATCCTGATCCTGAAACCGTACTCGTCGTTCGAAAACGCCCTGAAGAAACGAGTTCAAATGAATCTGACTCTTCTTTAACAACTAAAAGACCTAGACCGGACAACATTTCATTTCGTAAAGATGAATTTCTTGCCGCTAGAAACGAATCCGACAGCTTCTTTTTATGTCAAACAAATCAAGACGTATACGAAAATGTCCATCGAGTACGTATACGGTGGCTGACAGAATCGATCATTGACTCTAATGCAGTTACGACTACCAATCAACGTTGTACTAACTCACCTAACAGCTAAACAATTTCTTCTATCAAACTTAGAAAAAGAAAGAATTGAAAGAATTCTTAGTGAATCTCTCGAATTTACAAAAGAGAATTTAGTATCTAGTCGAACTCGACAAAATATAAATTATGACGAATCTAGCTCTTCCTCAAAATCATGATCTCCCTCTTCAACTCTTCTAGATCCCGCTTTAATGGACCTCGATCCTTCCCTACACTCTAGACCCGACCAGACATAACATACTCAGATTGATCATGAAAGTAAGTCTCAATCAGCTGTAACAAATGATGATCCAGATAATGATGAACCGATGGATATATTTCACCGATTTGTCTATTTCAAACTACGATTTAAGCATAGGTTCTAATAAACGACCCAGACCGTTTCGCAATATTGTCGAAACTCGTGACTCGTTTTATATGCAGCGAGATAACTGCGCGTATTTTGTTACTGCGAACAACGACCCTCTTTGTACTAGTGCTATCGCACTACTTCAACAAGACTTACTTACTGCATTATAAAATTTAAGTGTTGTCTCTGCGCAACTTTCAATGAACAGCAGAAAATACATTTTTGCCTTACCTATTAAAGATAGCTTGCACCTTGCCACAAACTATAGTTCTTTAATAAATTGTTTAACATCATTACTTGACCTCTGTAATGAATTTAACGTTAAAACCGTATATTTTTCAAAAACAAAAAACTTTGATGATATTTCTTGGGAACTTTTTATAGAAGCTTTAAAAAGGGTATTTTCTGATGCTCAAACAATCATAAAACTTTGTAACAATCAAGTTGTTATTCCTGATCCTGAAGATAGAAAAACAATTATAAAGGATATACACGAATCCGTCGTTAACGGCCACAAAGGTTGCAATAAAACTTACAAAAGGCTTCGACAAGATTATTATTGGCCAAATATGAAAAGAGATATTCAAAAAATCATAGGAAATTGTAAGTTATGCCAAACTAATAAACTTGTTTCTTAAAATAAAACAACCTATGATTATAACTGATACACCTGGTCAAAGTTTCGACAAGGTTGCAATGGATCTGGTTGGTCCCCTACCAACAACAAAACTAGGAAATAAATATATTTTAACCATTCAATGTCTTTTGACTAAATTTTGTGTTTATGTGCCCCTTTCTAATACAACTTCAATCGATATAGCCGATGTATTATTAAAACTACTGATTTACGTTCACGGTTGTCCAAAAATTATTCTCACCGACTAAGGAGCAAATTTCGTCTCAGCCCTTATAAAAAATGTTGTTAAAATTTGCAAAATTAAAACAGTAAACTCCACAGTTTTTCGGCCACAGTCCAACGGTTCCATTGAACGGATGCACCACTCTTTGAAAGAGTATTTAGAAGGTGATATTTCAAAAAAACGAGAATGGCATACATGGTGTGAATGTGCTACCTTTTCTTATAACACTAGCGTCCACGAAGGTACAAAATTCACTCCCTTTGAGTGTGTATACGCGCGAATAGCTAGAGTACCATCAGCGAACGCACCTATTGATTTAGATCTCGATGAAACGTATTTTTTATGTTTCCACCCTTAAATCTAAAATATCAGAAATTCAGGCTCTCGCACGAAAGAATTTAATAGACGCAAAAATAAAATCAAAATTTTATTACTATAAGGGATGCAACGCTTGTACCTTTGAAGTAGGTGATTCAGTAATGTTACTTTTTGAACCAAGAAAATCTAAATTTTCTCCCTATTATACAGGACCTCATACTGTTCTAGAAATTTTAGATAAGGAAAGGAACATAAAAATTAGTTATAGTAACGCAACTCATATCGTACATCCTAATAAACTCCGACTTACAAGGATTCGCGAAGAATTAAGTAATGCTGAAAATCTGTAAACCTACCATTATTTTATGTATGTGTTGTACAAAACTCTTACAGGCAAACGTTGAAATCAATCGAAATTATTGCCTACCAATTAATGTCAACAGGAACAATAATATGACGTCAATGCAATCAACAACTTGTATACTTATACTTTTGGCTATATGGTCCAACACCTGTACCAAACCGTACGCCTTAACTGGTTATCTCTGTGGGACGGACTCGCCTAATATAGCAACCGTTTCAACATCAAAGATTGGCTCTTGTGACATAAATTTGAATCAGCCTGAAATCAAGGAAGTACAGATTCAACTGCTCCAAAAGGTCCAATATCAACCCTTAGACATCATCGGCTGCAGGATAAAGTTCATCAGAGAAATTAGATATTGTGGCATGCATTCGCACATATCAGACACACTAAACGGCGACAATACCTTTATGGTTAGTGTAAATCGAGAATCGTGTCGAGAAGCGGTTAAATATGGTTATTATAAACACGATAATATTATAATTCGCGATCTAATAGTAAATATTACAAATTATCGTACAGTCATTCTCGCGGGATCTTTAACAGTAGACGGCACGTGTTCTAGTACGAACTTTGTATAAAAAAATATTGCATCTCCGAACTATTTTGTAAGAGATAGTTTAGAAATTATATTATATAACAGTGTAGCGGTAGACAAGGAAGACCAAGTAATTTTACCATCGAATGTCGTTTGTAATTACAAGAAGGGTTCGTGCGTAGATAATTCTCAAACCTATTTCTTTTGGACCCTCAACCCGACATCCTCTTGTAAATTCGAATTATACACAATTCTGTATGAAGGCTTAAGTATTCGAGTAAAAGACCCTTCCAATGACAGTCCGACCATTTATTTTCCCAATACCACCGAAAACATTCAATTCGGCCTTGCTAAGATTGGTGAGTTATCAGTGTGCAGATACACAGTTTATACAGCTGAACATCCCAAACTTTTCATTTTCGAAATTAAAAATCAACCGAGCTTCGCAATCCAAAAATCTCTGGACATCCATGATGTTCTATCATCAGCCTATTTCAATACAAAATTAGCCTACTTAGCCAGACATGTAGAGACCCAAATTCAAAATCTTTACAAAGATTCAGTTTTACACCGTTGTCTCTTGGCCAGATAAATCCTCTTAAATTCAATGACACATCTTCATACTCGTCCAGATATTTTTGCCCTAGCCGTAATGAAAACTCGCGGTTATACAGCAATTCCTGCCGGCGAAGTCGCACATATTATTCAGTGCGAACCAGTTAGTTGTAAGCATAAACAAATTAACTTTTGCTTCGACGAACTTCCCGTCACATGCGGCAACCATTCCCGTTTTCTAAAACCCAATATCCACATTATCATACCTTTAGGCACTCCAAAGGAATGTTAATACTTTATTGTACCGCCTATGTTTAACATAGATGGTACATAGGTTAAGTACAGACCAAATGCCACCATCGCTCAGGCTCCCCAAATTTTGCAACCTCTCGAGACCCCTACATATAATTATAATGATATTCCAAATTTTTTGACTTTTGGACTCTATTTACTGACTGACTTAGATAGACTCCACGAACATTTTATGTTTGCGCTTAAACATTCAGCGCTCGTACAGTCAGTAATAAACAGACTCGAATCAAAATCTCATCTCATGGAAAATGGTAACTTTGAAAACCTGGTAAACGACAGTAATTTTGAAAAAGTCACTCAATGATATTTCGATCGACTCTTTTCAGGATTTTTACAATTCGGTACTGAATTTTACAGCGGACTTGCTTATTTTTATGATTTAATCAATATACCACTTATGTAACAAACTTTGTCATGTATGAGATCCAAGAAAACTGTAACTCATCACATATGAGGAATCCGTCGATTTAATATCTCTATTGCAAATTATTTTTCATGCTAAAATGTCAATTACAAATTCTATTGACCTTTTTATTAATACCTCTTATATCAATTTTAATAAAATAGGTTAATTTTAACTAACCTTATTATATCTTACGAGGAAAATACTTTGCAATAACTAATTGCGTATTTTATATTTAATATTTTATATTTAGAACTAAATTGTAATAAGCGACTTGCCATTTTTCTTTTTTTCTAACGTAAAGTTCTCAAATTCACTTGCACATTAGTCTCAAGAGGGGAAGTGTTACGGCATGCTTAATATATTATATATAATTCCACATCCAGAGAATTCTCGCGGTTAGCTGTTTATCAAAGCTTGCATTTTTACGCCGTAGAATATTCAGCGCAAGCGCGGTGACCGAGAGATAGCGCAGTAACACCTTCACGAAAATGCAAGTCTGCATCTTTTCGTCCGTCTAGCCTCAGTATACTAACAACGCGACTGCAAGAGCGACGCTTAAGAATTCTCTCTATGTGAGGACTTCCACTCCGAGAAGAGCACATGCATTCCATCTACGACAACTCTACCGCTCACACGCGACTTTTATCTACAACATAATAAATTTATTTATACTCAATTTAAATTAGAATCTTTATTTTAATACCCTATCCAACTTGGACGTAACAGCGTCAAAATTTTTTATATAAATACAATTTTTTGTGATATGTATGTTTTTATTGACTCACCCCGTCATCTTATAGAACATAAAGTAGTCCATTGTAACTTTACTTTTTAGTAATAGTCCGACGAATAAGGTCTGAAAACGGACGTACGTACGGTCATATTAAATTTATAATAGAATATTCTTTGATACATACAGAAAATTGTTTAATTTTCATTTAAACTCAGAGCATTATAAAAATCGATTTAAAAATACAATAATAGAGTAAACTTTTTAAATTTTATTTTTTTTCAAAGTTTGGTTAATAAATAGAGAAAATAAACCATTGCAAAACTTAAAAGATCGAGCTTTTCTTGAGATATATACAATAACAAAAAAATTTTTTTAAAAAAATCTTGAATATCTCAAAAACAACTGAGTCTTATGAACTGTCCAAAGAACTCATCCTAGATATAAGAAAATTCTGCCAGATTACAAATTTGAAATCGATTTGTGCACCTTTACTCACCATTCAAAAAGGCTTTCTTCATCATTTTTTTCTTGGAAATTAATAAAATTATTTTACAATTCTATGAAATATACTGCGACATGTTGTCAAAACTATGAATTTTTTAAAATCTTTTTGATAGTTAATAGCTTCCGAGATATGATTTTAAAAAATATTGCCTTTGTGTATTTGACAAAAAAATCACGATATTTAATCCAAAATTTTTGACAGTGTGAAATAGGAATATTTCATGTCCATTCAAATGCACTCTGATAGAATTTACTAAAAGAAAAATTAGGCTTCTTCTTTCGGAGCCTTACTTCATTCACCCCACACCTTTATTTATAAGCATGAGTTACATTCCGTTTTTTTTATTTCCCTTGTCCCATACCATTCCGCATTTGCCCAGGTTGTGCCTGTGAAGCGGGAAAACCTCATTGGTAAACCCAGTGAGATAAATACCGGAATAACCCGCTCCGGAATATCTGTTATATTAAAAGGTTCGATTTGGGGGCTTATCTCACATTACATATACTCAAGCTCCGAAATTGTACCATTTCATATCTTCCGCCCACCTTATGGGATATGAAAGTCCTAAGCGCTCGGACGAAGTCATCGCGACTGAAATCGGTTCACCCATCCAAGCACTAACCGCGGCCATCGCTGCTTAACTTCGCCGACCACCCAAAGTGTAACCTCGTCACCCCGCCAAGACGCCAGTCAACACAATTTATTATATTTAATATATTATATAGAAAAATACGATAAAGGGTTTCCTGAAAATCTAAAAATCTCCATAAAACAAAAACGCATCAACAAAACAAAATACGGATTTTTCCCCACATCGTAAAAAAAAGAAATAAAAAAATGAGCCCTATTTTATTAAAATCCGTTCCGTAGATCCTGAGATCTAGGCGCCAGCATGCATACATGCATACACACACACACACATTCATGCAGACGTATTCCAAAAAATCTCAACATTACAAAGCTTTCTCTAGGAGGATTCAATAAATTCAATATGAATAAAATTATTTATGTATAAGATTCAATTTCATTACGAAAATAGTTCTTATTGTGACAATTTATAACATTAGAAAAATTTGCACATGACGATCTAAATAATTGCATTCCCTAATCGATTAATTATATGAATGTTTTGACAGTGGGAGTGTGTTTTATTTTACATTTGTTCTTACAAGCCTCTCTCTTATAATATTGAAAAATATATAGTATATTTTAAATACATAGTTCTTTAACATAATGAAATGAATTTTCAAAACAGATGAGTTGATATACAATGCGTTGGAATATAATAATATTCGACAAGGTACAATAAAATCCAGTAAAATTCCATAGTATGTGATACAAAATGATAATTATAAATTTAATAAAATTATAATGATTCTTTTATAAGTATTTTTGTTTTCTTTCTTTCTGACAATATCGAAATTGCTAAAATTACATGGCTGTGAAGTTCATTTGGGTGCTGAAGAGCTTCACGTATGAGTAGATGAAACTAGTTGTAGATGAAATACAGTCGTAGTTTGCTTTGGTAAGCTAATTTCTGATGGTGCTGGTTGATTGTTGTTAAGGGCTGATGATGAATTTTGAGGTTTTCCTGAAGACATTCTATGAAAGATTAGTAATAGGGACTCCCTGGGAAAGGTAACTTTAAACTTGTAACTTTCTTTTTATTCAAAAATTGTACAATAATGTAATTGACGATTCCCATGATTTTATTAAAGCAGTTAATATAACTGTTATTAAAAATTTATTTGAAATTTGTTTAAAAGTTTGTTTAATTTATTATAAAATAGTTCAAATCATTAAATAAATATTAAATTGATAATACTGTTACTATTATTGTTATTTATACTATTATTTCACTTATGAATGATCGATTACGAGAGCAGTTCGACTACCGAGGCACTGATCAAGTACTGGTATTACCGATAATTTGAATTGAATTTTCGTTTTCGACTTAAGATGATAATATTCGCCATAACAGTATCTACCTTTATTAATTTCATGGGTTTGAAAGTTTTTTACATTGTCTAAAATTAACTCCATTGGAACTTCGTTATTCAGTAACGACATTAAGTTTCTATTTGACATCATTGTTATTGTTCTACTTATTATAAAATATCGAGAGTGAACTATTATAAAAAATGGCGGAGGCGAGACCAAGGTTAGCCTGCATTCACAAAGGAACGCTATCGCGCATAAAGGTAGACGCTCTATGCCCTCGTGAATGAAGGTAGGCCCGCTCTCCCTGCGTGTTGGAAGGTAACCACGCGTATCCTCATGCATGCACGTGCATGAAGGTAACCACTCATATACTCTCACATGAACGTGCATGAGTATAGCTATTGGTGCCCGTTCGGAGTTCTCGCTCGTAAAGGCACTCCCGGTCTCGCCTCGAGAGCAAATGTGTCGGTGCGTACATTTAGGGTGGAGCGCATACGTGCATCCATATGATGTCTCTCCGCGTGCGATTGTAACATTAATCTCTCTTTACAACAGTAGTTTAAACAAATATCTTTGCGTTTGATAACACTAGCGCGCATTTTCTGTGCGCATATATTCAAAGGAGGTTACCCATACCAGCATCGAATAAAGTTGCTAGGGCAACGCATGCAACTTCCATTATCGTTTAGGGTATGAAAAAACGTTTAAATAAAAAAAATAGCCCCCATACTTGAAGGTAAATAGTTTAAAAAGATCGAGTTGATTATTCCCTATAGGCTTAACACATGTAAGTAGAAACAGACGCCAGAACTTATCATTTCTTTACGTAGGTGAAAGAAGCTGGATGCACTCTCAAGTCTGTGAGTATCGCTATTCACTTGAAATTTGGCTAGAAGTTAGATAATAATTAATAGACGAAGTGCACCTGTATTTGTGATTTGCATAATTTTACATATTTATTTAGTTATTACTAATTATTCACATCCGATCGGTAAAACAGTTTAAGTGATAACTGTAGGACTTTGACACCCCCTTAATACATTTAGATTAAAGTTTAAAGATCCTTAATAAACGTGTTACTGTGAAAGCACCTTAAGGTATATAACATTTATCGACTTTAGTATTGTGAGTGAAACTTTTTGCTAGGTTATCAGCAGCCTCGTTACCTTCGATTCCAACGTGAGATGGAATCCAATAGAAGTTTACAGATTTATCCGGAGTGGACGACAGTACATCATTGTAAATTTCTTTTATTTTGAGAATGTAATAATTGGTTCTAATAGAAATTTTTGTATTTGTCAAACTTTGAAGAGCACTTAAAGACTCAGACATTGTAATGAAACTTTTATAATTACTTTTTTTGACAAAAGTGATAGTATCGAGTAGGGTGACGCATTCAGTGATGTATACTGATGCATTATTATTGATTGTTTTACCGATCTGTAAGTCGGCTAAAGGATATATACAGGCAGAACCCACAAGAGAGTTAGTCATTTTACTGCCATCAGTATACACGGCATGAGCTTTAGAATTACGTAACAATTGAGATGCTTTAACGTTTGGCTCTGGATCGTTTTTTAAGTTTAAACCAAAATTTATATTTACGTCAAGGCTAGTGGTAATAGTTTGATAATCAAATGTATGTATGTTAAAGTTATTTTGAGATAAAAATTCCATGTTAAATATTTCGTTTATACAGGTGTGAAAGATTCGTAATTTTTTTATGACTTTCTTACCATTCGAAAAATAGTAAATTTTACAAACTGTATAATAAATAGCTAAGTCTTTATTTGACAGAATTTTAACTAAATAGCATTTACAGAGATATCTTGTACGTTCTTCTATAGATTGAAGCTTAGATTCAACAATAATAACATTTTTTGGTGTGGATATACGATATTTCATGGCAGTTCGTAAGTTAGCGAGTTGAATTTTTTCAAGGTTTTCGATTTGGGATTTATTTTTAGGGCAATATACAAAAGAACTATAATCCAGCATCGATCGCATAAAACTTTTATAAAGAATAAGAAGAGTGCTTGGATTTGATCCCCATTTAACTCCACACAAGAATTTGATAATATTCATTTTATGTAAACAGTTTTTTTTTCAGATTGTTTATATGTGGTAAGAATGAGAGCTTGGAATCAAAGGTTATTCCAAGAAATTTAGCTTTTTCACTAGATTTTATAACGTGATTGTTAATTTCTATTTCAGTTTGGCCAGGAAGTATATTTTTATCGTTAAAATGAATCAATATTGTCTTGTCTGGAGCCAAATCCAATGCCAAATCGAAAAGATTTTTACAAACAATTGATATACCTTTTTTGAGAACGTTTTTAGATCTTTTTATTCACGAGATTTTGTTGTATATACCAATGTCGTCTGTGAATTAAGAAATCGTAACACTTTTCGGTATGCCCTTAACGATACCTTTAATTTATATGAGATAAAGGAAAGGACTTAAAACGCCGCCTTGAGGTACTCCCTTATAATTAATTCTATAATCGTCTTCCCATGAATCTGTATAAATATATCTACGGTGAGTAATGAATTTGATGAAATTAACAAGAGTTGGGTAGAAACATCCTATATCGGAGAGTTTTTGTAGTAGAATATCGCTATTGACATTATCGAAAGCGCCTCTAACGTCAAGGAAAACTGCTAATAAGTGTCGATGCTTGAAAAACAGCTGATTCTTGCAATGATCCAAGATTGCCTTAAACAATCTTGTAAAGTTGACTCCGACATAAGAGTCAGCGTCCAACTCGCGCATAATAGCCACCGTTACATCCTTTCGGATGCCTGCGATCTCGAAAGGTAAGCAAACATAGCCTACGGTGGACGAATAATGACCATTTGCCATTCTCGTCCCTCTGCCATAACTAGAGCGAAGCTCTCTGCCATATGTACTAGCGATCTGCAGTCCTACAGATCCCATCACAGTGCGTGCGGCTCCTGGATCAAACAATGCTCGAATGCTGTAGCCACCAATGTGCACTTGGAGCCACCAACGGTCTTCGCTCTAATCAGGATTCGAGTATCCTTCTATTGACCCCTCTGGTTGCTCAGAGGTCCTTTTACCGTCTGAGCAACCCTTGTCAGTCTCTTTGACCGATTCGGAGGTCTTAGGCGGGGTTATAGGAGCCGCAGTGACCTCTACTGCGTGCTCCTTTTCTCGTTTTCCGTTTTTCTATTCGGGCAATATCACGCTGAATGACCCGGCTGATCACAAACAAAGCACTTAAATGGCTTGTTTACTCTCCTGGGGCTAGATGGACGTGAATCGCCACTATGCTCTCCTCTAGAGCATTTCTCCTTAGGAGAGCCCTGCCTGCTTTTCGGCATATAATACCCGTGCCTTTTCTTGGACTCTTGCTGAGACTTCCTCCGCGAGCGATCCTTCATTTCTACTCTAAAAGCCTGCACCTCTTTTAAGATTTGAGCCAAGTCCAGCATACCTCGCGGCGCTTGGCTCACTACGGCTACTTTTGTCTCTGCAATTGCAGAGACGCTTGTCTTCGTTTTCTGCGGCTTGTGCTGTGGAGACGGCGGAGGTTTAACAGCCTCTCCTGCCGCAGATATGAGCTCCTCTTCTCTAGCCAGCTCCATCAGGGACTCTATGTCACGCGCCGCTGCGCGACGTACCATGCACTGGAGCTTTGGTAGCAGGTTCCTGTGCATAATCTCTAGCTGTGCCTGCAGCCTCGGCACAGGAATTTGCTTTATTAAGATGACTTGAAAGTACGTGATAAAATCACGTACAGGCTCATCTTGACCTTGCGTCCTCGCATTGGCCTCTGCTACCAGATGCTGCTGAAAGCCTTTGTTTCCACCGTACCTTCTTTCAGCAGCTGCACAGAACTCAGCCCATGTTCTCCATTTGTCACGAACATTTCCGTACGAAATGGCTGTAACACCAGTCAATAATTCTGACAGAGAGGATAGTAACTCCTCTTCTGTCAGATTGGCCAATATTCGACACTCTTCAACTCTTGTCAAGAATATGTCGATACTTTGGTCTTTTTCACCAGAGAATCAAACTTGCCATTTTCTGACAATCTGGCCTACGTCTCTGTTCGATGATCGCAAATGAGAGTTATTCTCCTGCATTGACCTGGTATTGGATCTGATCACGTCACCTGTACTCAGATCCATCGTTTCGGTGCTCATACTCTCTGGTCTGTTGCTACCTGAGAGATTTTCCTTCCCCCAGGCTGCGCCTACTCCCTGAGCACCTGAAACTTTAGGAGCCATTCTTGGCACATGTGTATCCTCCAGGAGGTTGCTATTTTCAGGACTGTGTATAAGTCTCCTGAAAATTTACACGTGCCCTCCTCTGGGCTATAGCATAGGCCTGCATCTCTTGACGCAGACCAAATCCTAGCGTTATTGGCCCTCGCGCACTTCTGCTTTCTAGCCTTGTGCTAGAAGCAACTCTGTGATTTTGCTCCTACTGGTGCATGCTAAACTCCGGCGCAGTTCGCCTCAACTGGCCTCTGCCGCTTTGCACCTCCGGAGCTACGGCCTTCCACTCTGCTTCTAATACTGCACAGCGTAAAGAGAAATCTCTTATGCTCTCATGCAGCATCGCCAGTTGTTGTTTAATTTCGGTGAATATATCCATTATATTCACCGAATTTTCTCTTTCTGGGACCGACGCTGGGTGCTTCTTGTTTTCAATCCTGTCCCCTTCTGCTGCGTCAATCCCATCAGCCCCAGAATTCTTTTGTGGCAGCCTTCTCGCTGCCCACATTCCTCATACTCCTCATCTACGGAGCTCTCTTCATGGAGCTCCGAGTTATGGTGTATATCAACCGTAACGTTCCTATCCCCTTCTTGGCGAGATTTGCTCAGTGTATATAACTGAGCTTCTCTTTTTTCATCCCATTCTTTAAAAGTAGGATCTTTTGCTAGAAGATGTACAGCGTGCGTACTATCATGACTTGCATTATTGTCATCGATAGTCGCCCTTGATACCTCGAAAGATTTTTCCTCTATGTAGGCCCGACGCAGCTCCTCTCGCTGCATCTAGGGCTTGATTTCGTCCGTTTCATACGTAGGTTCGAAATAGCTGCTGAGTAATTGCCCAATAGCCACTTTTGTAGACGACTCTTTTTGGCGAATTGCAAGCCCTCGCGGCTTAGCTGCAATGCAGGTAGAGCTTCCTCTAGCTCTTCGCGCTCCATGCTGTAACACCAGCCTTCTAGCGCTCTCTGCGTCGTATCAGCCATTCTACTAGAATGTACAGGGAAATTCATGTTCAATTCCTCAAAATCGGCGAACCTCACTCTGGAGTTCGAACTTTACTAAGTGCACTAGCTTATTATGTCTAGTGCACCTTTCCAGACTTGCTCGTGCAATTATTCGACTCAAGCCTTGTTTGAATCTTGAACACTTCAGTTCGAATCCTCTTCTGCTCGAGTCTAATGGCTTTCTGTACACTAACTGTCCTTGCTAGTGCACTTCTATTAGCTTCTATGATGCACAGGCGCCCCTAGCCTGCGCTTTCGTCAAATACTAGTCTTCGGGTTCGAACCTCGCTATGCACAAGTTCGAACTCTTCTTTTATTCGAACTTCTCTTGTCGTGCACGTTCAAACCCCGCTGTATACCATTTCTCGAACACTGTTATCGCAGGTTCGAATCTCGCCAGACGTGTGCTGAGATCGATTCTGTGTGCTTTCGGGAGAATTTCGCCAATCTAGCGAATTTTTGCTTAAAAAAATTATTCTGCGAAATCAAATCAATCAATTCATAAAACTAATCAATCGAATCACAAAAAAAAATTCTCCCAAAAGCACTCTGCCACTATTTTAATTAAATAACCTGTCGCCTCAAGTTTTTCTGAAAATGCAAAAAAAAAAAAACAAAAATGCAACTAGCCAAAAAAAATAGATATCACAAATATAAAAAAAAATTCGTGATGTGCCTCACTCGTCTGGTTTAATCACAAAGAAACAATTTTTGTTCCAACAAAAAAAACATTCAAAATTCAAAAAAATCTGCTTTACCGGCAGTTTCTCCTTATACTTTATCGATATCGATATAAGGTGGATTATTATTAAATAATCCATCCAGTACACTAACTGCATGAATCACTCTGACGAATGAAGCACTTCGCGCATAAATATTTAAACAATTATTTAACCTTTAGACTGCCGGAGAATCAATATATCGACGCACCCAAAGATCGACACTGTGTGTATTATCAATCATTGATATAAGGTACCTTAAATTACCTTTAAAAAGGTAAAATCTTGGCAAGTATGATTTGTTATCCCTCAACACAATTTCATATTTATTCTACTAAATGGCTGTAAAATAAAAAACTTTTCAGATTGAGAAATTACAAAACATTTTATTAATTAATTAGATATATAAAATGAATCCAATCCTACTATCAAATAAAATGAAACAGTCGCTGTATCTATAATTAGACCATTCTTAATTTGTTAATTTTTTAAATAATGTAATAATTTAGTTCTCTTAATTATAACATTTTGTGTTTACAATTTTAACTTTTTTCTAATAAAATTTTCACACTACTTTTAATTGGTAATATTCTTCCAGATCATATTTATTAAATTCATTCTGTTTCTAATTATCATAGAATATTATTACATGGTAGTCTTTTATTTAGTAAAGCAATATTAAACTTGAGTTTTCAATTAAATAAAATAGCTTCTTTATTGATTCACATAAATTTTCCAATTTCTAATGGCCAATTTAAACTAAAGAAACTTGTGAAATCACTTCAGAAATTGTCAAGTACTCTTTTTCTTCATTGTTTACATATTCAAATAAATTTCGCAATTTACAATTTCCAATTTAAACTAATGAAATATATGAGATCTAATCAAATTGCCTGTAGACTGGCCACCAAGTATGTTCCTATAGTGATTTATTAAGGTTAAAGATATTTTATAAAATTGTGAACGTGTCGTTCTGGGCGAGGCGAATTATATTCGCATCTGCTTGCAGCTCATAATATTAGAACTCTGGCTGTTTGCCCTGCTACAACATTGGGAGATAGAATTTCAAACTAAATGTCGAAGGGGTCAATTGAGTGTTTTTATATACCATGGAACATCAAAGGATATTTTAAAGTTAATAATGAATCAATCCAATTTTTAAGAATAGAGATGCCAGATAAGCTATCAAAGCTACCAAAGGTGTTAACAATTGGCATCTCTATTCTTAATAAGGCACCATTTCAAAGTTGAAATTCATTTTATTATTTTGGTACTTATTAATAATTAATAATAACTATGTAAAATTAAGAATAAGAGTACTTGACAATTTCTGAATAGATCTCACAAATTTCATTAGTTTAAATTGGAC
>UELU01117957.1:0-13049 GCA_900490025.1 Megastigmus dorsalis | reverse complement strand
AGAAGTTTCGGTATGGATTAGCAGGTGTTCGTGCACCTCTAATCGGCGACGCTGCAGGTTGCTCGCGAGGGCCAGCTGTACAGGTAAACTGTATCGGTCCCCTTTCCTATCCCTAATCCTATTGCAGCAGTGCAGTGTGGGTGGGTGCATCGCTGTCTCTGCCGCTCTAATTATCGTTGTCAGGTCCAAAATTCTATTCACACAGTCCCAAAATTTGATTATTTAGTCCTTTTGGAAAACCTAGAGTCGGTTTCCCTCACTTCTGCAATAATAAATCAGATCCTTGTCGCTGATTGGCTCTCCCGGCTGACCTAGCCTCTTATCTGGGTCAGATCATCGCGCGTGCCATTCGAATCCCGTCGTGCAATTCTTGTATGTTCAATTTTCGCATAATATCCCCGAAAGCCCTCGAGAGCATGCGCACGGTCCACTTGGGAACTCGGGGTTTCGTGCGCGCGGCAGTGTGGGCGCTCCCAACGCGCTATCGGCGATTCCTTCTTCGCACCGTTCGTCCGCCTCACTCTACTGGCGGCATTGCAAATGACCGCCAGCTTATTTTCGTCGCGTGTTTCGGTCGCTGATTATTCTTGTCGCTGGTGTTTCGCCTCGTAGCCGGTGTCGAGGTCGCGTGCGTGCTTTCTTCGTCGTCTGTCACGGGGTTAAGTGCGGGTGGGTGGCGACACCGTCGTCATCGTCCTCGTCGCGGTTCGGCGCCTCTTGCGCCCGGTGTCGGCACCAGTCTCGTGTGTGTGTGTGTGTGTGTGCGCCGCCTCCTGGCTTCTCTTCCTCGTCGCGGGAGAAGTACGTGCCGGGGCGGCAACCCACCGTGTTCGCGTCGCTGGTCGTCGGGAAGGCCTCGCCTCCTGGCCTCCTACCTGGGCCAGCGTGCGTATTTGCACGGATCGCGTTGCATCGGGCGTCCGTGTGCGTGTGTTGTACGTGTGTCGCTGCAGGAGGGCCCTCAAAGAAGAAGTTTCGGTATGGATTAGCAGGTGTTCGTGCACCTTTAATCGGCGACGCTGCAGGTTGCTCGCGAGGGCCAGCTGTACAGGTAAACTGTAATGATCCCCTTTCCTATCCCTAATTCTATTACAGCAGTGCAGTGTGGGTGGGTGCATCGCTGCATCCACTCATACTGCACATGACTTTGTTTTGCTGCTGTCTCTCTCTCTCCCATGCTGTATTTGTTTTTATTTAGTTTAATTTCTTTTCTCATGACTAACTCCGGTGTTTTAGGTGGGACCCTGGACTCTCGTGGCCGAGGACCCCTTCACCTATCACCTTGGGACACGAAACCCGTGTCACAAAATCTAATAGTATATTTTTATCGTCTTACAATCTTTTTACATTAACCCATTAATGCGCAAATGCACATTTTTGTACATACATTTTCAAGCACAGAATTCTATTGAAAAAACAAAGTAATTTTTATCCAAAATCCTATATAGGGCGTTTTCGAGGGTGCTCTTTCCGAATCTGCAACTTATTTTGTAAAAAAAAGTCATTAAATGTATTATTTTTGAGTTTTTTTTTAAAAAAAAACGAAAAATTTTATAAAATTTTTTTTTAAATCAATTTTTGTTACTGTTTCAGTTTTTGGATAATTATATTACCGCCAGAAATCGCGGTCCGAATGTCTGAAGTTTCCGAAACACTAGTTATAAACCTTTTTTCCCCTCTTAGTTTTTCCAAAATGGCGGGTTTTGTGAAACAGTGTAATGTTAAACTTACAGAGATCACTCGTGCTATGTGCGCCCTCGCCAATAACTACCTTACCACCAACGATGTCAAAACCGCTTCTCCTGGCCTTGAATCTGTCGCATGCTTGCCAGGCAGAAAAATATTTATAAATGAAATGCTATCTTTTCAACAATTTAGGAAGTTTTTGGGTCTCAAGGAAATTGCTCTGTGTTTAGGATTCAAGTATATCTGGCACAGCGGTGGCAGATTTTTGGTCAGGAGGAGGGGAGGCGAGCGAGCGCATATTTTCACCTTTGCTGCTGATCTGCAGGTTATAACTGATGCTTATCGTGGAGGGATTGGCCGACCTTCTAATCAAATGAATGTTGAAGGGCCAACCTAACACTGGAAGCGCTGCTGTATCGCCTGTATGACTGCAGCAGGGTGCAGCTGCTGACATGGTGAAGGAGAGAGCATTGAGAGCGGGCTTTCTCAATGTGAATTCTCTCAGAGCTCACATAGGGCATGTTCGTCAATTTCTTGCTGCTGGTCCGTCCTAACATGTTTTCGGGGTTGCAGAGTCGTGGCTTGGCCCAGTCGTCGATGACAACCTGGTTCAGATTGAGGGATACAGTTTGATTCGTCTTGATCGTAACATTCACGGTGGTGTTGTTGCCTTGTTCAGCAGCAACGATTTCAAAGTCAGGGTTTTATCGTCTTCCAACAGTCCTGGTCCTACAAAGCCACTTATTCCAGAATACCTTATGTGCGAGGTACAAAGGGGCAACTCACCACCGGTCTTGGTTGAGATAATTTATCGGCCCCCAAAAATAGCGTTTCATAGTGATCCTGATTGTCTTTCATCGTTGCTGGATTTGTCCGGTAACTACAGCCACAAAATAATTATGGGGTATCTGAATGCGGATTTTTTATCGGCGGGTGGAGATGCAGAGTTTATTCGAAATCTAGCGAATGAACTCTCCCTTAAGATCATCCAGCACGGCTCTACGCATCATACCGACTCGTCTCACACATGGATTGACGTAATGCTTGTCGACGATAACGATACTGTACGTGACTATGGGAACAACTTGGCACCTTTTCGCAGCAAACTCAACATTATTGATGTCACTATCGACCTTCGCATAGTTCCTCCTCCAAAGGATGCTTTTAGTTATAGAGATTATCGTAAGATAAATTATGAGGAGCTAAATGAATTTTTGTGTCGCTGCAACTGGTTGTCATTTGAACCATGCACATTAGAGTCGGACTTTGACCTGAATGGAGCGCTTGAATGTCTTGGTTCCAATCTCATGGCAGCTATAAATAAACTAGTTCCATTAAAAATCGTTGCTCCTCGGAAGGGTAAAGCACCATGGATTGGGACTGAGCTTCAGCTTCTCATTGACAAACGTAACGCCACGCACAGACGCTATAAAAGGACCGGGAGTGCTGCGTTGTTGGATGAGTTTTTCCGTTTACGTAACGAGGTTGAGGATCGCACGGATCAAGCGCGTACCTCTTTTTTAAGCAGTCATTTAAACGAAGCTCTTGATCAGAAAAAGGACATCTGGAGGGAAATGCGTAACCTTGGCCTCTTGCCTAAAAGCAGAGAGGAGCTGCATGGCTTCACCCTGGACGAGCTGAACTCGCACTTTGCTGGTGTATCACTCGCACCCAATGAAAACATAGAGGATGTAATGGACATAATTTTATCCGCGTCTGAGGATGGGTTTTCCTTCAAACCAATAAATTTTGCTGATGTTGTACTCGCCATTTCCCATTTTTCATCACAGGCGAGGGGTGTAGATGACATACCGCAAAGTGTGGTGGTTAAGTCTCTGCCAGTTTTGGGGAATTATATCGTCCGTTTATTTAATTCCTCGTTTGCTCAGGGAGTCTTCCCGAGTACCTGGAAGCAAGCACAGTTAGTGGCCTTGAAAAAGATTTCAGCTCCTTCCTCAGTCTCGGACTTTCGTCCGATAGCCCTACTGTGTTTTCTTTCTAAGGTGCTTGAGAATATTGCACACTCTCAAATTACCATCTATCTCTCCACGACCGGCATTCTCGATCCTTTTTAGGCAGAGTTCGGACAGCATCACAGTACTCAGGCAGCCCTGCTTAAACTGACTGATGACCTACGTCTAAGCATTGATAGGAGAATGGTAACCTTGCTGTTGCTTTTCGATTTCAGCAAGGCTTTTGATACCATCTCTCCTTCGAGACTGTTGAGCAGATTACGCGATCTCGGGTTCTCGAGGTCTGCACTCCTGTGGATTAAATCGTATTTACAAGGCCGCACTCAACGCGTATTATCAAAAAATGGTTGTTCTACATGGGTTGAAACTAATTTGGGTGTGCCACAGGGGTCGGTCCTCGGTCCTCTGCTCTTCAGTCTCTACATCAATGACCTTAAAGATCTATTTGACTGTCGGATCGTCAGGCACATACTATATGCCGATGACCTCCAGATTTATTTGCAGACTCCTGCAGATGAAATTCTGGAGGGAATAGCTCGCCTATCTGATGCGGCGCGACTGGTGTCGTCGTGGGCGGGGCGCTCGTCTCTTCGACTCAATACTGGCAAGACAAAAGCTATAATATTTGGTTCAAGAAAATATGTTAATGATTTAAAGGAAAAGGGATTGCCATGTGTTGACTTGGGGAGAGGGGCGCTTGTGCCTTTTTCCGACGCAGTCGTGAGTCTCGGTGTTACATTAAATAGTAAATTAACGTGGAAACCGCAGGTCGATTGCGTAACTAAAAAAGTAAATAAAGCCCTTTACATACCACATCTAGACTATTGCGCTGTAGTGTTGCTTGATGCGTCCGACGAGCAAAGAATATTGTTACAGAGACTGAATAATACATGTGTGAGATATATCTACGGTGTTAGAAGGGACGAGCACATCACCCCTATAGAAAGAAACTGGGCTGGTTGCGTGCTGACTCGAAGGAATTATTTTGCTGCAATTATTATGTATAAAATCCTTCGATTACATGAACCTCAGTATTTGGCAGCTGGTTTCAGCAGACATCAGCCTAGGAGCACTAGCAGGGGTGTTGCACAGGAACTTTCAATACCAAGGGTGCGCACGGAGACAGGTTTGAGATCTTTCCAGGTTCAATGTGCGCGCCTTTGGAACTCTCTCCCGGACTCTCTGCGCAACCTACCATCTTTGCGCAGATTTAAGACGGCGATCTATCAACACCTGCTCGATCTTGATTCTTAGCCCTGCCGCGGGCCGCACCTGCGATTCGTCATGCGTTTGACTTTAGTGACTTACACTACACACTTGGGTCAGAACTGGTAAATTTTCTGTATGTTAATTTATTATGTTCTGTCCCATATACTTATTTTTAGAAAGTGTGAGTGTATTTATTAGCGTGAGTGAGTGTGTGGTAGGATGAGTGAATGTGTGATTGTGCTGTAAAGTTTTTTTATATTCTTTTAACCAACAAGACTGATAGGTATTGATCGCTTTTTATATTAAATTTGTTTATTTGTATTTTAACTAAGACGCTCTGTGATATTACTTTAAGTTATAACTACTTGATGACTGAAATAATGTAAGACTGAATAACCTGTGATATCATAGAAAGACTGAAAATATGACTGCGAAAAACCAAAAAATAAGAAAATGTATAATCTAAAGAAAAATCAATATTATATAAACATGTATATTTTGTAAACCATTACAAATAAACTTATCTCTATCTATCTATCTATCTCTCTGGGTTGATGACAATATGCAACGGACTGCAAATTGTGACTCCGGCTCTAGTCATTGCAAATACTCTTATAAAAATGATAATAATCCTAGTCATATTGGCGACTGTGATAATCGAATTGATAATGAGTCTCAAGTGTGTATCGCTCTAGGTAACTCTGATAATTTTGTTGCTGCTCGCCGCTAGGGTGCTGGTGGCTGTGAAGGAGCAGACCGTGCCGAGCGCTGTCAACTTATAATTAACGGGATAGGCAGTGTTGATAGTTCAAACTTGAATGATGATGTGTATGCAGTCCTCGGCACGGTCCTTCCTTCATTTGATAAGAGGGATATTACTGAGGTTCATGTTCTCCGGCTGCGGCATGCTGTCGAGGAGCGAGCAGATGAGACCAGGGGTGGCATGACGTCTGGATCGGGAAGACCGCTGTCTTGTGTGGTTCGCTTTGCCAGTGGCAAGTTAGTTCATTCCATTATTCAAGCAAAGCGTGCATTCACGAATTTTTCATCAAGCGACATCAATCCCTCTCTTCTTGGCCATGTAGGTGAACGTCGCTTGCCAGACAGGCGTATATTTATAAATGAAATGTTATCTAATAATTTATACAAAGAATTTTTATCATTAAAATCAGTTGCGCTAAATTTAGGATTTAAGTACGTCTGGCATAGCGGCGGGAGGTCCTTGGTCAGGAGGAGGGGTGGTGAACGTGCTCACATTTTTAACACGGCTGCGGATCTTGGTACAATCATGGATGCTCGCCGCGACCGGTCTGGTCGGCCCGTCGCTCAGTCTCTGCTTGAGTAGGTGGGAGATCGGTGGTTGGAGTGCCTGCCGAGTGACTGGGCTGTGCTGCCGCTGGAAGGGTTGAAGGGGGGTTTGAGAGCGGCCTTCCTCAAAGTGAATTCACTTAGGGCTCACATTGTGCAAGTCCGTCAATTTCTTGCGGATAGTCCGTCCTATCACCTTTTGGGAGTTGCTGAGACCTGGCTTGGCCCAGTTATCGACGATGATCTCATTCGTATTGATGGCTATAGTCTTCTTCGTCAGGATCGTAATGTTAATGGTGGTGGTATTGCCCTGTATGTGCGTAATGATTACAAAGTTACAATTCTCGATAATTCTAAAAGCACTCGTTCTGGTAGGCCATGTATTCCTGAATATATTATGGGTTCCGTACAGCAGGGTGACTTCCCACCAGTTTTTGTAAGTGTAATCTATAGACTACCTAAAATCGCCTTTCAAAATGATCCTGACTTCTTAACTTCTCTTCGTGGTCTCTGTGGAGACTATAGTCACAAAATCATAATGGGTGATTTTAATGCAGATCTATTGTCGACATCTGATGATGCGGGTTTCATTCGGCGTCTTGCTGATGAACTCTTGCTGAAAATCATCCAGCACGGTTCGACGCATCATACTTCCACTTCTCGCACTTGGATTGATATAATGATGGTGGATGACAACGATACGATACTTGACTTTGGTAACAATCTGATGACTTTTCACAGCAAGCACAATATTATTGATGTTACTATGGGTTTACATTCTTCTTCTCCTCCCTGTGAAAGTTTTAGTTACAGAGCCTATCATAAAATAAATTTAGTTGAGTTGAATGAGCTGCTACATGCTTGTGATTGATTGTCTTTTGCTTCCCAAGACCTAGACAGTGACTTGAATGAGCTGCTTGAATGTCTTGGTGCCAATCTTAATAAAGCCATTGACGACGCGGTAGTCGAAGGCAGCAGTAGCTCAAGGAAATATAACTGCTCTTTTCAGAGCATATATACAACGTATATAAAAAAAAAGATAATCTGTCGTTTTACCTCAAGTGCATTTTTATTTTACCTTTCCTTCAAAGTATAAGGTAAGTATTAGGTAGGTAGGTAGGTCTTTCATAGTATAAGGTAAGCATTAGGTAGGTTAATTTTATTATAAGAAATATGACCCTCAGTGTTGGGGTAATTATAATCAAAATTTATTTATTAAATAAAAGAAGAAGAATAGTCAATTTTAGCACATTTTTCAAGTTTTAAATAATTTGTGATTAATATTATTTAATCGTAAAGTTCGTAATTCTATGACTATAAGATTCTAAAATAAAATTTAAATCAAATAGAAGTTGCAAGTGACTTCTAACCCCTTTTCTGAGTCTGCTATTTGATAATACGTTGACTCGAATTGAATGTTATTTTTTTTTCAATCAAGTTAACGATGTAAGAAATAGTATACTTAAGTTATTTACTAATATTTAATTATGCATTGTGAATGAAAATGAATAGTTTCAATATAAGAAATTCAAAGCAAGTTAAAGTATCTTATTATATACTGTTTGGTAAATTAATTGAAAGTATATTAGTAATAATTAAAGTATATTATAAAAGTAAATTAATAAAAAGTAATTTACATACTTATTTATTTAATGAATCTGTACATTTTTTATTTTTTTTTAATGATAAGAGCCTTGTTCTCATCCGTTAGGCACTTTCCATCATTTATACTTTTCATACTTGAACGAAAAGTATAAAGATCAAAAACCTCTCCATTACATTTAAGTTTATTACAATACATTTAACTATACATTAAGCTTAATACTTCTTCGGTCTGCTACTTTTTTTCGAGTATCCATTTTTTCATCGCAACATTTCTGACAGCACATGCGTAGTCCACAACAGGAATGTGATGTGTGCATGAATAAAAGCCCACAGGAAGCTTCTGCAAGGCAGGACATCCTAAATCCTCAATATTGCAAAGTGGTCTGAAAAAATAGGTTTTTTATAATTCAAGTTGAATTTTTATATTTTACTGATGTTTTTTACCTATCATGCAATGAGGGTTTCAACTATTTTAGTTTTTCCAATCTTTTCACGTAGATCGTTTCCGCCCTGTCCAGATTGTATCGTAGTACCGTTACAATTTCGGAATACGGAATTTTACCCGTCTTCCAAAGTATTCCGTGGTAGTTTACTTCCAACCACTGGTTCTGGCACTTACCCTTTTCGTCGAGATATTTCCACGGCGCTCGGCGTATCATATGCGAGAGGCATTATAGCCAGCTCCTTGAAGACGAAGATGTTAGAGGATGCCTTGAATCCTTGGACGTCTACTAGGTACTTCATCTCGGAAGAAACTGATTTAAATATCTCAGAGCGATCTGATATATGAGACGTTTCACGTCAACACTCCAAGCGCGGCGCGGGAGCGCTTAATCATGCTGTTTTCAGCTCATGTTTAAAGGGCTAAAATGCACCTAGAAATTATCATAACGAAGTGATTTCAATGTATTTTTTCCTCAGCTTTCTGATGGACTTATCAGATTTGTAAAATTTGCTTAATTTGACGTTGAAAAAATATAAAATGTGCTATATCTCAAAAAATGAATTTTTAACATTTTTTTTGACCTGCTAGATCGAAAGAGGAGGAAATTTTACGTCGATATAGCTATTTTCTAGAAAGGGTTTTTTTGATTTTATCGAGATATCATTCAACAAACACAAGGCGCTCGACCAGGCGCGGTGCGCCGGGCGTGCTACTGCTGCAGACCTTAACTCTTAGCTGCTCGACTAACCATCATTACAATTTATACTCCTAAGCTTTTAAAGCTTATTCAAGTCTTTTTAACAATTTTTGACTTTTTTAACTTCGGAAATAAATCGTACTCGGATGCCAAAGATGTTTTTTAAGTTTCATAGTCTTACGATCTATTGCAATAAAAGCGTGATATTTTAAAGTACCTGGGTTGGGATGAACTTGGCCTTATCGATTCGAACCTTAAATTTCTTTGAATTTTTCATAAGCTTCTTTACTACTAAAGAAAATTTTCGTTTCTTTGCAATACTTTTGTGCCCAATTATATAGATCGTAAGCTGTAAGTATTTTGTTAGTTCCTGTAAACTTCAAGCTAGCTCTACGGGCTCCTCTTTTCAAATCGGCACCTATACCATCGCATTCACTTTTGCCGTGTGCAGTGGCAAAAAAATGCCATTCAGCTTTAATTTGAATATCTTTTTCATGAAAAAGAAGATTGTGAAAATTACTCTTATTTTTAAAATGTTGTGCTGCTCCGTCAGTCACATAATAATTTTTTTAAGTTTATGATGACTTTTAATAAGATAATTTATAATGATTTTCTGATATTCATATACCGAAACAGTATCATGATTAAGATTATTTGAAATAATAGTTATGCTTTTGTGTTTAAGTTCATCCTTTATTTTATAATACACAGTAACTGTAAATATAGTTGCTTGATTATTGTTCCAATGGAATGATTGAGTTGCATTTTGAATAACAAAAGCGTAATGTTCGGCAAAATCAAAACAAATTACCACCTCTCCCTCTTCAAGATTTTCTTTCAAATTTTTAACAAAAACCGCTTGTTATTTAGCAAAAAAAATCATGGGTTTTTAATTTTACTAATCTATCTTTAAATATTTCGAGAAATTAAAAAACTTTTAATGTTTCAGAAGTAATTGAGCAACGATCGGTTTGCTTCCATGATTCAAATGTAATTTCATGAATGCCATGATTTTTCAGAGCATTCGTTATAAGTTTTACAAGGTTTGAAAAATTACTCTCGCAATCCAAACAATCACCTAAGAAACATTTATCGGATGGTTGAGTACATACAATTTTTCTTATACAGTCGTGATAATCTTCTAAGGGTACATTAGTATTTTTTCTTAAGTGTTTTAAATTAAGAGCGTCTACCATAAGTTTCACATTTTGATGATCCACGCATACGCATACATTATATGTGCCACTAGTTCCAGCCAATACACAGTGTGGTGGTTTTAATTGCATGAATTTTATATAGCCTACCTTGACACTTCTATATTCATTTTTAAATAAAATATAAATTTAATTCAAATTACCGAGAAGCAATCTCTTTTGAACGTGTCATCGTCCACCAGTAACTTGTTTTATTGAAATAAAATCTTTCATTCCAGGCAATAATTTACTGATGTCGTCACGTTCATAAAAGTTTTTTACCAAATTTTTAGTTTCATTAGCAAGCTCTTTACCTTTATTATTCAATGGTACAGTTAAAATACTTTTATCTGTACCTGTCTTCTAATTTTGCATGAAACACAAACTTGTGCTCCATCTGGTATTGATGGAAATTATTCTTGTAATGATTTTGTGAATTCAGTCAATTCTTTACAGTGTTTATCCTTTCCTAAAGGATTGACACGTGTTAAAAAACTCATATTTGTCTTAAAAACGACAGATAAATGAAAGATGAATTATAGTAAGTTTGTCTTGAAAAAGACATCAGTTAAAGAAGAATCGGAAAGGCACAGTTAGTTCGTTAAGACGAAAAACCGCATACTTCAACGTTGCATATCAATCGTATACTTATAAACAAATCTTGCATAATCACTTTCGAGCATCGAAATTTCAGTACAAGCTACCTATCGGTGGTTTCATAATTCAATTATTCCTGAACATATTGATTCTTTTATAAAGCAATCCTGAAACATTTCTATTTTTTTGTAATATTCATATAATGAGAAAAAAAATTGTTAACTAAACAAATTAATAAACAAAAATATATTTGCATAAATAAAAGAAAATATATATATATGAAAAAATAAATGACAACGCATTTACACGCCGCCACCGAAGTTGTACGCACGGCGCACCGCGCCTGGCCGAGCACGTTGTGTTTGTTGAATTATATCTCGATAAAATCAAAAAACCCCTTTCCAGAAAATAGCTATATCGACGTAAAATTTCCTCCTTTTTCAATCTAGGTCAAAAAAATTTTACAAATGCATTTTTTGAGATATAGCACATTTTATATTTTTTCAAGGTCAAATTAAGCAAATTTAACAAATCTGAGAAGACAATCGGAAAGCTGAGGAAAAAATACATCGAAATCACTTCGTTATGATAATTTCTAGGTGCATTTTAGTCCTTTAAACATGAGCTGAAAACAGCACAATTAAACGCTCCCGCGTCGCGCTTGGAGAGTTGACGTGAAACACCTCATATACCCTTCAGAGGTCGTATACCCGCACCACGCGGCTTCCCTCACCACCACGTTCATCCCCATCAAGGAGCTCGTTTCCTTCACCAACGACCCAGTTCTTCTTCGCTATAAAAAAGCGAGCGCGATCGTCGTTAAAGCAGTCATTTTTTAGCGTGCTGAACCATACGGATACCTGATTGGCAGTACGATAAAAAGCATTCTTTGTCAGAGCAGTCGCTTGCGAATATCGTGGCGTGTTGAACCCTACGGATTCCCGATTGACAGCACGTTCCAGAGCTAGTAGTGATTTTCACTTTCTAGTTGGCGCCTCGGACTGAACAGCCTTCGGGACTTACTAGAGGGGCGCGTCTGCCTCTCGCATAGCGACTGTGGTATGGCTAGCAACGAAACGCAAAGAAGTAAGCGTTAGCAAAAACGGATATTGTAACGCTTATGGCAGAATACTAGTGAGCAGTGCGTCGCGGAGTCTCGACCTTCGCGAATTGAAACAAGGAACGGTAAGACCGTCTGTGTTCTTTCAAAGTGGTGGAGAGAACGTTGACGCATCTTATCGGATTCCCCACTTGTAGTCATCGTATCAGCGAAGCACGCTCAGGTTAGGATTCAGCGCCGAGAAGAGGAACGGCGGGTCTTAGGTCTTCCATCGCTTTCGGCCGAGGAGGAGGAGGTGGCGTCTACTGAGGAAATTTGTAAACGTGTACATACACGACCGGCTCCTATCAACTTACCTGCTCGTCCAGTTCTTGCTCAGCTCCAAGGTCCATCGACGTCAAGAATTGTCGAACATCGTCGATTGACACCAGTGCGTGAGCGTGTACGTCGACAGCAGCAGCCAACAACTCGTCAGACCAAGCTATACCGCGTGACACACTTAGCACGCACCACTTTTGACTTAAGTTTATTCGTAACTGGATAGAAAAATAAATGTGCTGCAGTTCTCATTCGATGTTAAGTTGCGATAAGAATTCAATGCTATAGCCAGAATTAATGTAAAATTTTTGGTTCAAAAGATAAAGAATTTATTTTTCGAAATAAATGTTTTTTTTAAATATTGCTGCCTTATTCTTGTAGACAGGATAAAAATAAGTCGAAATAGTCGTGTTTGGTTAGCGATAATCATTTTATCGCTTCGTAATAAATATTAGAAATATTGATTATTCATCGTCGTTGCCGAAATTATGGGTCTTAAATGACCGTTACAGTTGGGTTCGTCGTTGTCACGTTACCGAGCGGCGAGCCGAGTGCGGCAACTTCACTCCGGTCTCCGATGATCTCGGAAAAAGTGTTTTTAAGGTTACGGAGAATACCGACGATACGGAGTTTTGACATTTTGTTGATATCGCCAATTGAGATGGAGGATAATAGATGGCGTTAGATGAATATTAATAGCATTGCATTATTATTTTTTCTCGAGAACCTTGGCTTAGTGGGTAAGGCGCTTGCCTGCTAAACAAGGCGACTCAAGTGGTCGTGGGTTCGATTCCCGTCTGGAACCCGGAAATTTTTCGAGTTTTTTTCGGACGGAAAAAGTACCCATGACCGCGATATTGAAAGAAAAAGTCCCACTGGGCATTGTTTCAGATAAAAGAAAAAAGTCCCTCTGGGCAAAATATCGAATTAAAAAAGTCCCTCTGGGCAATATTGAAAA
>UELU01117938.1:0-12482 GCA_900490025.1 Megastigmus dorsalis | reverse complement strand
CCCCGCCCGCCCCCCCCCCCCTCACACCCCTTCCGCTTTTGCGCAATTTTTGCTTTTTCCTCGGACAACGACTCGCGAGCGCGCCACACGGTGGTCTTGTTTAATTAGAGCGTTACGTACGTCTATGACTGTTTTTGCTGCCGCTCGTTCGCTCGCGAATTACTCCAGTATAACAACAACTTGGGCAAATAATTCATTTTCAATGCAAATTAATTAGGGGTCTCGGGCGCCATTTATAGATGCGGAACGCGGCCAACGCCGAGCGCTAGCTTGTTTGTCGCGTGTTTGTCCGCAGTCGCCGCTGCTGCCGTTGCTGTACGGAAAAATCCCCTAATGTACACAGCGAATTTCTGCGATAATGGAAAATGAGGGGGCCTTTTTTTCTGCCTAACGCCGATTTTATATACGTGCGTAGGACTGGTTGGAAATATATCGGGTGTAGTTACCGTAGTTACCCCGGTTTGATTGAGATCCTAGTCCACTGCTAACAAACATGACTTGTTTTTAACATTCGTTTGATGCACTGATTACCGCTATATTATGTACCGCGACCAATTCTACTTTATTTATATATCGTGAAAGTACATATTTTTTTCTTTTCATACTTCCAGTGGAACTTTAACCAGTATGTATAAAATTTTAAATTACGGTATGCGATTTTTATTTGAAAACATGCAGAACGTTTGTCGTTATAACACAATATATTTACATTACACAAGTCTAGAAAAAGTTATTTGCCTGCGATATTTTGAAATGTATATACTTTGGAGAAGAGAGCATGTCATAAAAAAAATGATATGTGTATAAATCTCCGTATGCGGACAAACACAGAGAATGCATGGCGAGAAGTTACTGAAACAATTGATATAAGGTTTAGATGGTCGCGGCGATTGTCGAATTATATAGTTGACTCTGTATATATAATAAGCGCATCAGGTGGGGTATATGTATATATAGATAGAGAGAGAGAGAGAGAGAGAGAGAGAGAGAGTAAAGAGAGAGAGGGAGAGAGAGCCGAGGTAACGAAGCCCCACGGTATATACGCTGCAAATAATCAAAGATTATGTCCCGCCGGCTTTTTTCCGTGTTCCTCGCGCCGCTCGGGCTTTGGAGAGTAGCGCAGCAGGAGGGTGGAAGGGTGGCGAGGGGAGAGCTGCACGCGAGGTGAGTCAAGTGGGTGTGTGCGGGTAGTTGGCGGCTGCCAGCCTCTCTCTCTCTCTCTCTCTCTCTCTCTCACTAACTCTGCTGCTGCAGCAGTCGCGGCCGTGTCGACTAGACGAGCGGGCACACGCGAGGAGGAGGAGGAGGAGGAGGAGGAGAAGGAGGAGGGAGGCACCAACAGGGCGCTCGCAAATATTGGTGTTTGCCAAAGACTATCCTTGATCCGTGTCTCTTTCTCTCTCTCTCCCTCTCTCTCTACCTCCTCCTCCACCTCATCCTCATCCTCCTCCTCCTCCTCTTCGTCCCGCAGCAGCTCTCTTTACTCTCTCTCCTCTCTCTCTCTCTCTGTCTATGCGACGCGTCAATGAATCTCGCCGCACGGACGCGAGAAAGCCAGGCCCACGAGTATTTCGCTGCCTTTTATCCACCTGCAGTTACGCGGCGTCGGTGGCGTCGGTGGCGTCGGTGGCGTCGGTGGCGTCGGCAACGGCGGCCAACTCTCCATTCCTCCTGATTTCCCCGGATCAATGTTGGGCCCACTCGGCATTGTAACTCTCGCTCTTCTTTCTCTATATGTATACATGTGCAACCAATATATATATATATTATAGAGCGGCTCGAGTACAGAGCGTCCCGGTCCCGGCAATTCATATTTCACGCTAGATCGGCCAGGAACGATGTACCGCAGGAGGGAGAGCTGAGCCTCTTGAGATCGAGGCGCTCGTGCGGTGTCGAGCTCGAGCCGCTGCGCGCATGCTTTTCGGAAAACCGCGCCTCGCGAGCTCTGCTCCATGCGGTTCAGCTCGACGTCGGCTCCCCGATCCCCAACCTTTGTGCTTCTGTTCCACGCGATCTTGCTTGCTTTTTGTTTTCTCGATTGCGGGTATACACCGAGACTTATATTTATCCGCTGGCTCCGTATATAACGACTCCATTATCCCCGAGATCTTTTAATTCTTTCCCTCGGCATTTCCGTATCTTTGACCTTATATACATATATAGTACACGCGGACCGCAGCTAATACTTAAAATCTTTTTTTGTTGTTGTTATTTTCACTGAATAAATATTTATGGAACGCGCGCGTGAGAGAGAGCGATGTTTGTTTACGTCCAGTGCTCTCGCAAACACTTGTACTTGGAGCTGAATCTTATATATATGCGTGCGACGGTGGCTCGTTTCGCGTTTAGTTTGCCTATACATTTCCGCGCACGCTCGTCAACTGTGCGCATATTATGTACAATAAATTGTGCAGTGTGCACCTATATATGTATACAAACGATTCAGAAAAATGCGAGCTTTATCTAGTCATCGACTCAAACACTATGTACATATATATTTGTAAACGGCTACCGACCTATGCGCTATCCCTGCCATTTTATTATATATCATTCGGTCAAATATTTGCAACGATTAAGTATTTAAACAGTGTTAACAGTTTGGAAAGCCAAACACGTTATATCCCGCCACGATTGTAAAACTAACAATATACTGGGTAGCCGTTTGGGTAAACAATCAAATGAAAATAACGCGAATTCGAACGTGAATATAGCAGAGATTACATACAATTGAGCTTTTTACTTTTTTTTTCACCTACACAACCTGTCAACACAACAAACATGGACATGATTGTATTTATGTAATTTTTGACGTATAAATTTGCCCAAGTATATTTTCATATTTATTTATTTTTTTTCGTGAGTATTTACTTCGGTCGAATTGCGACGATCGTAATAGAGGATGGCGAAAACGATGCCCATAAAAACAGGTTTTACGCTCAAGGAACTCGTCAATCAGTTAAGTCGGATGTACAATATCGAACGGACTCAACGTTTTCGAAACCAAGTCGCTTTGGCATTGCGTCGCGGGGTCGACTATGGAATACTCGTCAAAACAAGGAATAAGTACAGGTAACAGTTTCCTTTAAAAAGCTTTATAACCTCAAAATGTTTACTAATTATACAAGCTCCAACCTACTGATGCGCGATATACATTATCGAAAATTATTCTCGGATTGAAATTGAAATATTTTATAGAATTCTATCTCGACTTTAATAAAAATTTGTAGTCAGCCTAATAGTTCAAATTTTGTTTGAAATACTGCCGCATCTAAATGATTGAATGTTTTTGCTTCGGTCATATCGACTTTCATGTATACAGCCAGATTAAAAATACTTTATATAGATGAAATGATCTAGTGATTTATACAAGGACAGCATGTAGTAGCAATTGACCAATCAACATATTTCGCAGATACGATCCGGATAAATCTCTGCAAATGTGTTCGAGAAAGCGAATAAGAGGTCGCAAAATCAGACCTACTGCTGCGATGACAAGAAGGTTTAAGACGACGAGAGTGTTGAAAAATCAGAAGCCGCAAAAAACCCCACCATCCATACCGAGACCGACTGTCCCGGCACCGCCCAACTGGCAACCCAAGCCCCGCAACCTCACGACCGAACCCTTCCTCAAAGTCATTAAGCATCCCAAATCGA
This sequence comes from Megastigmus dorsalis, assembly GCA_900490025.1. Lineage (NCBI taxonomy): Eukaryota > Metazoa > Arthropoda > Insecta > Hymenoptera > Megastigmidae > Megastigmus > Megastigmus dorsalis. The sequence goes on along the minus strand of UELU01117938.1, from coordinate 8,828 downwards.
AAAAATAATCGATCTAAACAGCACACCACTAGCCACGGAAAACCTCGGAGTATAATAGAAAAAACGCAGCGAGAGAAAAGAAAAGAAGGTCCGAGTAGAGAAATAATCGCGTCTGAATGCGCTTCCGAAGTTTTCCCGCAGCCAAATTTTCCTCTCCTCCGGCCTGTCCATTCATGATCTCATTCGCCCCGAGCTTATACAGCGATTCATTGATCGGGGCGATTTTACGGCTGCGGCTGAGATCGAAGAAGCGCAAGAGAGACCAAAGACGAAGAAAAGAGGCGGGTGGGGGCATTGACCGTCGATTCGAAGGGGACCGCAAGCGTATAACGAGCTGGAAATGCGGGAAGATGAGCCGTGAAAGCGTCGATAATGGGCCGCGACCAATCGTACGGGGACTTGCTAATCCTGGACATCCGGCACCTGTTATCGACTGGCCGCTTTGCGATTAAGGAGCAAAACACTTTCCCACACGCTGGACTACCTTCGTTTTCTTATTTTTCTTTCTTTTTTTTTACCGGCATCCAATAGGATTTTAACTATTGATTCCCATTTAAGGGTCTTGTCCCCATTGTGTAGTGGTGTACCGTGCGGTAAAAATTACTCAAAGTGGCGTTGATATATCTAAATACCGAAAAAAAAATACTTATTTCTCCGAATCATTCATTTACGAAACTTGTTTAACTATTTCATTTCATATACAATTATGCAATAAGATGTTTAGGTCGTCAAAAATAAAGAAAAAATAATAATAATGTTCACCGCAAAATGCACTGTTTTCAAAGATTATAAGCACGAGGTGGAAAATTGAAAATTTCAGTATCGCCGAGGTTTTCCACAGCTCTGATGCACACGAAGGAGTCGGTATATATATATATAGAAAATAGAAAAAGTCAGGCCTTCCTTTTCTCCGAAAGTATGTTGATTCAGCGTGAGCAGCGCGCGGATGCATAATAATGTATTAGAGGGGGAGCCTGACTGCGAGGCTAAGGGAGATAAAGGTGTGTCTCGTTAGCGCTTATAAATATTTCAAAACGAAATTGGTCCCCGTAAAGAGTCGCGCGGCATTGTTGCTCGCATTGTTGTCGCGACAATGAGTAGAGGGTCGTAGTATCGGTCGCAGCGACGGCTATTGTCCCTTAAATTGCATGTTGTGCTGCACACCGCAGCGATACAATGTACGAGTTTCGTCGCCCCGTGCATTCAGTCCACTTCTCTCTCTCTCTCTCTCTCTCTCTCTCTCTCACTCTTACTCTCACTCTCACACTCACACTCACACTCAGACTCTATGTCGCTGCTGTGGCTGCGATGCATTAAGCCGACGACGCGTTGGAAAAATCACGGATGACCGCCATATGTTTCGACTCGGTGCGACACTGTCCGACCACATAATTAAGCCTGCGACAACGAATTTCGTCCGACCGCATATAATATATAATACGTGCTTCGATACTTTGACGTCCGCTCAGTGTTTTCAAGCCGCACGGCTAATAGAATGAGTCGCGAGTGGACGAGAGGCGCCTTGTTGGTTTTACTTGCTTCCTCGAAAGCCCAAGGGCTCGAGACTATAATACGAAACATGCAAGTGCCGAATGGGAAAATATTCAATTAGTGAGATAAACGAATTGAGGTTAGTGTTTCATGGTGGTAGTGGGGGGAGGGGGTGGGGGGTGAAGCGACAATACGTGGAAAATTATAAAAATGGAAAACCATGCAGGGAAAAAACTGGAAAATCCTGTACTTGCACTTTTTTTCCATTTATAAGATGTTACTATTCTAAATTGGATTTCTCACATAATATATTAGCTTGTCTATATAGAATCTTTAGCTTGATTTTTTTTCTATTCCCTTTATTATTTTTATTATAACATTTTCTAGTATGATGCATGAAAATGTGCAATAATGCTTTCCTTTAAGTACAGCTCGGATCAATAAGAGAAATTATACTTTAAACATGGATACCCATCATCATTGTGTATATAAATTATATTACAAGTATACACTTGTTCAATATTGTCAATAAAGCTCAAGTTTATATATATATATAGCTCAGTAGTTAAATATTATCGGAATCAAATATTTTCAATATAATTGCGTCACTGATGAATTCTCTGGCTAAATAATGCAGCCGACGATCACAAAAAAACAGTCCATTCCATCCATATATAAAGTTCCAGCTTTTTCCATATATATCAAAGACCTGCACGAGCAAGCATTCTCGTTGTATTTCGTTTTCCATATTTCATTTTTTCCTCCCGCAGCTGCGGAGCTCGACATAGATTCCAACCTTATCTGTACACGGCATTTTAGTGTATATGAATGAAAGGCCCGGGGAATGAATTAGGTTGGCGAGGTCGACGCATCTCGCGTCTCTCTCTCTCTCTCTCTTCGGGCTTTTCAAATGCCCGCTGCTCTGGACCGGAATGAGCGCGCGAACGGGTGGAAAATAGAGAGAGAGAGAGAGAGAGAGAGAGAGAGAGAGAGAGGCGAGCGTATAACGATGAAAATGCATGAGCGATCGAATTAAAGCGGTCGGTGGCACAATGCCTCTTTCGCCTCTCTTTCTCGCGTCTGCTTTTCGTCCCATTGTCCGACAATGGAGAAACATTAAAAGCGGCCTTTTTTCCACTCGTTTCTTCGGCCTCGTCGGCACCAACTCTACACACACACACACACACACACATACACACATATTGATGCACGCAACTCGAACGGCACGCGTATACCTCTTGCTTCTCTTTTTTTTCTTTCGTTCTTTTTTTATCGCTCCACAGTCCGCGCACGTGTATACGTAATATATGGTAAATTTCGATGAGAACTATCGCACGCGCTTGTACCAGGTAATTTGGGTTGGATTTCTCAAGGCGACACGTGTCCGCGCGCGACACATAGTATGTCCTTTACGTGGCACTTCCGCTTCGTGGCTCGCGTCTGCACCTCGATTCCCTTCTTTTTTTTCCCTATATATATGTGTGTGTGTGCACAAGAGCCTCCGGCATTCCGGGATTTCGGTGAGAAGGTATACATATATGTGTATATACAAGCAGCCCCGTTTACAGGAAATTTAAATACGTTTATGGAGGATGGAGATAGCGCGAGCGTGGCTGATAAGATAGAAGCGGACCGATAAGGACGCGCGAGATGGAGGCACCGATATAATTTATATAGCAGCGGCCGTTTAAGAATATATAGAGCTGCCCTAATGTCGTCAGCTGCTTGCATAGCCCCGAGAGAGCTTCCCTCGTATTCACGTACATACATACAATATATATATATGTACATATACATTGGACAGAGCTGATCGATATATGTATTACACGCACAGCGAGTGCAGGAAGAAGGTCTTGATTAGAAATAATGTTTGTCCGGCATGGGAACAAACGTCATCGGGGCGCGCGGGGGCGGACGGCTCTTCGATCTCGGCTATACGCGCGCGTATTAGACTTAACAAGCCCGAGCTCTCGATCAAACATCGTCGCAGCTCGGTCAGCTTTTATATATATATAGTAGTATTCGGAATCGTTATTAGTCGGACAACGACGATGGGGTGTGCGAACGTGCGTCGCAGCGTAATGTCCAGCTCGGCGTTGGAGGAAAATGCAGGAGAATCTCGCGTGTCCGGCAATTATAGGGATTTTATATTGCCTGAGCCCCGGTGATATATTGCGTTCTTGACGACGAACTGAGATATATGTTCGGCTGTCGTCGGGTCGACCTTGTGTGTTTGCTCGAAGGGCGCCTATATATATATATGCGGATGCCGAACACTGATTTCCGCCGGGAGTTTCGCGGTTCTCTCTATCTCTCTCTTACTATTCGTCCATGCACGAGTCTGTGCCTTTAATCATTTGATTGCACGAGATTTGGCTCTTGGAGCTGCAACCTGTGCCATTGTGCCGCTGCCAAATCTCGCTTCGAGTGGCTCTATATATGCCTTTATTGTGCGTGTGTGTGTGTGATTTTTCATAAACACCGGTTATAGAATCGCCAGATGCGGCGTGTTCGGCACTTGACTCGGCCATTGTTTTTTCGAGCCTCGGATCTAATCCACTCGATGCGAGTCGCGCTCGCTCGCGTAGCTCTTCCTTTTTTTACTTCTGTTATATACCTACTCCAAGTCATGCCGCTCTTATATTCGCCTTCTTCTTTGCTCAAGGCTAAAGGCTTATTAAACGCTTGGCGCGCGTTTTGTTCTCTCTATATGTATAGCTTTTGTTCTCGCATGATGGAAGCGCTATACACAAGTGCCTCTGGTATACAGTATTTTTTATCTTTCCACGTCTGTACTATTATCGGTATTATCGGCGGTGCAGGCTGTCCAGGTCTATATAATAGATTTCGATCGGTGGATATATCGACTGTTCGCGGGCTGTCGGGCTTTGAGAGAGAATACTGCGTATAAGGGAAGAGTCGTGATTCTTATATATATTGGTCCGCTAGTATAGGTGTATATATAGAGGCAGTTCCGCTCGCGACTTCTCCCTCGGGAGCGGGAGAGAATTAATTCCCGAACTTTCCCTCTTGCTCCTTTCGCTCGACTCGTAGCACAAGATGCTCTCTCTCTCTCTCTCTCTCTCTCTCTCTCTCTCTCTCTCTCTCGATCCCTAGTCCCTCGGAGACGGGGCCTGTGATCTTTGGGCGCCAAATATATTTTAGACTTACACCCACACAGGGGACAGATAGATGGATTTTCTTTATGTTAATTTATTTTGCTTTGTCCCCTATACATCGTTTTTAATTGTGTGAGTGTATTTATTAGTGTGAGTGGATGCATGTATGAAATGAGTGAATGTTTAAATTTTAGAATACTTTGTTTGACTGATAGATATAGACCGCTTTGATTTACCTTGTTTGTTTATATTTTAAATAGGGCGCTCTGTGTTATTACTCTAAATATTTTAAGACTGATTTTTGTATTAAATTTTAACTTATGCTGTGATATCATAGATAGAAAGTAATTAAGTGCAATATTAGTATAGAGATTAGTGGAAAAGAAGACTGTATTTTATAAAATGTAAAACCATATGTATATGCAGGTTACTATTCAATTTTGTATTAATTTGCAAATAAACAAATACCTATATATCTATCTCTCTCTCTCTCTCTCTCTCTCTCTCTCTCTATCTCTCTCTCTCTGCGCGAAACATTGCGGAACAAACTTTAATTAACTTCGCCTCCCTCTCTTTTGGCTGCGAGGCGCGCAGACAGCTTATGAAGATGCTGCAGCAGCGCTTTGTATAGAGGTCCTGCAATATACAAGCTCCGAAACTCGAGTTTTCCAGCTGAATTTCCGCGGTGGCGGCGCAGCCTCCGACAAAGAGTCCCGGAGTCGCTCATGGACAACTTTGAGCTGCTCCTCTCTCCCCCATCATAGACGCACGCTTCTGCACAGGCTATATATATATATATATATATATATATACACCAGAGACGAGTGAGTGTGCGTGAGCTGCGCGTATAAGCGAAGGGGCGGCGGCGAACGCACGCCTTTATATACGTCGGGGATTCAATATAATCGCGCAATAAAATTCACTTACGAGCTGCTTTGCCGGCTTTCTCTCTTCCTCTGTCTCGCTCTCTCTTTTCCCCTCCACTTGAGCTGCCACCAGCTCTCTCTCTCTCTCTCCCTCTCTCTCTGTCTCTTTCGGAGCTCGCGGCTATATGTACGAGCTGCTTTATCCCCCTCCCTTATATATATGTATATACGAGCCGATCCCCTTTCGAGCTTATACCCCGAGAGAGAGAGCCTTCCGAGCATCTTTCTATATACTCTGCCACAAGGCCTTTTCCAAAATCCCGGCGAAACAGACGCAGTGCGCGAGTAAGGATGTAGTGCGAAAAACGTTGCTTCATCGCTGGGGCCTCGCGCATCGGCACAAGAATAGTTAGTACATAGACTTTTCTTTTCAATTCTCTTTCTTTTTTCCCTTTTTTTTTATCACTTGCGGAGAAAAGCGGCAGCGAACTGTATATAGCGTATAGTGTATATATAACGATAAATAATATAAAGAAGGGGGGCCGCCGGGGCAGATGATGAATCTGGATGCGCCGTTCGCGGCGAGTGCATCTCACGGGGGCTCCTTTGCCGTCTCGCCTCATGCTTCCATTAAATCAGAGAGAGTGAGAGAGAGAGAGAGAGACGTGTGCAGTTGGGCAATGAATCGGGACGAGCTGTGTTTGCATAGGGCTGGTGGCCGCAACGCTCGCGCACACGCGGTGCAGAGGATGGATCCGAGCCTGTGGGGTACATCCTATAATATATATATATATATACACATATACGTACACGTACGTTTCAAAGGTTAAAGGCATCGAAAGTGAGAGCGACAGTGAGAAAGAGACTCGTTCTCTCTCTCTCTCCTTGTGTACACTCAGCTGTCGTTCCTGGCGTTCTTTTTTTTTCTGCTCGCTGCTGTCGTTGCGTCGCTGATGCCGCTGTTGGACGTCACGTGACGCGCGCGCTCGAAAGCGCATAATATATAACACACGCTCCCGTTGCTCCGCAATCGTTAATTGACAATTAGAGGTGAACGCGCCTGCGGATCGGAGGATGCCCCTGTACAATATATATACGAGCGGCGGTGCGTATATCGTATATATGTAGCATCAGGGAGAGAGTCGCTGGAGCAGGCGAGCCGCTGCAGATAAAATCTGGACGCGGAGAGTCGAAATTGAAATAGGGGCCGCTGGTTGGACGATCGAGACTCCGCCTCTTATGTTCGGCTCATCGCTCGGCCGCTACATCCTCTATATATACATCTTGCCTCCAACTCTCTGATGTATATTATATAATACATGCGTGTGTGTATGCGGCCGTGTACAGCGTATATATTGATGCCGCGAACTTTTTCCAAAATCTATTAGCCAAACAACTCGAGTTTGTGTATGTGTGGGGGAGAAAGAGCGAGAAATAGCTCAAGTATATATGTCCCTTAATTTATTCGCGGGCCGAGCGCATATCAAGTCGTCACCGCGGGGATTATTCTATATATACATAGAGATCGAGGTATTATACATATATAAGAAGCGAGTCGAATCGCATTTGTCGCCGTATATATATATATATATATATATATATATATGTGCAGACGAGACAAGTTAGGTACACAGGGATTAGCAGCAAAGTCGCACGCGCGAGTCTCTGCGTGCGTTATAACATTGCGATCGCTTATATATATATATATATGTGTATAATTGAGTCGGAGCAGCAGCAACGCGAAAAACGCTACATCCTCGGGTATAAAATGGTCGGTCCGCACATATACGGTGCAGTAAAGTGTAAGAGCTAAGAGCTGCGGCACGGCGGCGAGGAATAAGGGGTTGAGTCGGGCGTGCGCGTGTTGGGCCGCTGCTGCTGGTGGCGCGCAAAGCGCCGCGTGTTTACGCGTAGCTCTATATGTGCTCGGCATTGTGAATGTTGACTCGGAGCATATTTGTCTAGCAATGGAGGAGAGCTGCCCAAATATTCGCTTCTGCAGCAGCAGCGGAACCGCGCGCGCTTTCGCGTCCATCCACCAACTCTATACTCCATAATATACACGTCTATATATATGTGTTGTACGAATTTCCAAGAGAGAGAGAGAGAGAGAGAGAGCGCAGGAAGGAAAAGTCCTCGCGAAGCTCGCGGAATCGATCGCTAAAGGCTCCCGCGAGCCGTGTCGGTGGGTGCTGCAGCAGTTGCTCCAACCATTATTTGAGTATTATTTGAGCGAACGCGCAATTTCAACACGGCTTTATCCTGCGGCGGAGAGCGCGGAGTGTGCGACGAGAAAGAGCTGCCAACTTAATATCGGCGAAGAGGAGAGAGAGAGAGAGAGAGAGAGGTGGCGAGACCGTAGGGATCTAATTATCAGTTTCGGAACTTTTGAAATTAATAAAACTATACCTACCTACCCCTTTTCCGTTCGCTCGCTCCCTGCACGCACCAGTACTCCTTCTTATATATATATATTTTATACTTGGAGCCAAGTAAGCTTAAAGCGAGCTCGGGGATGAGGGCTTGGGAAGAAGAACAAGATGGCGAGCGCCGCTACACAGAGATTTTGCCGCTGTGCACTCGTGCTTTTTATACCCTCATCCCTTATTATTCATCGTTATATGCTTGTCTTTCATTTTCTTCTATTGTTTATTTGCTATTCGAGCTGATTTTGATGGCACTTTGTCATTGATGAATACCAAAAATTCACACGCTATTCTATCGGATATATAAGTTAATTAAGTTAACCCATTAACGACAAAAACTCCGAATTCTCAACATCCTTTTCAAGGCTTTTTTTTAACTAAAAAAAAGGTTTGAAAAAATTTGAAAAAGATCAAATCCGACGTATTTTGAGCTGTTCTTTCGAATGGAGATACCGATTTTTTGTTAAAATACTCCGGAAAAAAAATATGGCGTGTTTTTCACGATAAAAAGTTAAAAAATTTGGAAATTTTCAACTTGAATTTTTTTCATAAGGAAAATGCAATGACAATAATTTAAAATACTGCAAAAAAGTGCAATCGATGTTCAAATATTCCGGGAAAATTTTTTTCATGATTATAAAATATTTGTAACTTCTTCAAAATGGCCATATTTCGCAAAATCCCAAAAAACCAAAATTTAATAAGCAATTTTTCAGACAACTTCTTAGAGAGCTTTTTACAACTAAAAAGGTTTTGAAAAATTTCGGAAAGATTTTGACCTGCTCTTTCGAATAGTGAGACTTATTTTTTGCTAAAACACTTTTGAAAAAAAATATGGCGTGTTTTTCACGAAAAAAAGTTAAAAAGACTAGAAATTTTCAACTATTATATAAAAAATTTAGAAATTTTAAAAATATTTTAGAATC
>UELU01117875.1:0-21055 GCA_900490025.1 Megastigmus dorsalis | reverse complement strand
GTCCCATATACACCTTTCTTATATTGGTATGAGTGTATTTAAGGGATGAGTGAGAGGAGTGAATGATATATTTGTAGTGTGAATGTGTTTAATCTTAGCTCCTGACTGATAGATATTAAGACGTTTTATATTTATTTGCTTTGAACTAACTGTTTTTACAAACTGCACACTGTGATATTACTATTAAATATAAGACTGACTTACTGTGATAATTCTCTAGTATTTAAGACTGTAATAGCGACTGTGATATCACCGACGAATAAGTGTGCAATATCTTATTTTATGTTTTATATTACTTTATTTGTTTTATCTGATTTAAATTTGTATTATTACATCTTTATATAATTTTGTAAGAAACTTGCAAATAAATTCATATCTATCTATCTATCTATCTATCTTTCTCTCTCTCTCTCTGGCTTAATGAATAGTCCGATTTGTGACTCTTGAGTAAATATAATGTGGCCCAATTTATGTCTTGTGACAAGTAGCATATTGTTATATAACGCGAAAAAGAATAGGCTAGAAGTAATTTAGGTAAAGGATGGTCTACGTAAGCTGCCATCCGCAAGCAAATTCTCGGTTTGTAAGAGTGCGATGGTCGTTAGACACATCGAGGAGAAGTATATTATAATCTGTAGCAGTAGTCCATTTTCCAGTTCCTCGTGTACACAGCCGCAGCTGAAAACAGCCGATCTCACCAGTCTTGCAGCGCGCACATAAACTCCATCAGCGATTTACAAGTCAAAGCGGAGTCGTGTATTTGCGATCGGGGTCCAGCGGCCCGTGTATATCCGCGCACGTTCCCGCGCACACGCTGCTGGAGAAAGATGGAGTAGCAACGGCGACGGAGGCGGGAAACTCTCTTGGCTTGGTCTTATGCAAATCGACTGCAGCTCCACGTCGGACGTCGCTATGCGTTCGCGCTATATACTGAATACACGCAGAAGCTGCAGCAATGACGCCGAGTGCAGAGAGAGAGAGAGAGAGAGTGTGTGGTCCGCTCAAATCAAACGTCAAATCGCGCGAAGAGCAATATTCAAATTCGTCGGGGCCGGTACCGTGTTGACAAACGAATTTACATACATAGGCACCGGGCCATCGATGTTGCCTCTCTCTCTCCCTCTCTCTCTCTCTCCCTCTCTGCTGCTGCGCCAGATCGATTATTAACTCGACTCCTGGGAATCGCCGCTGTCGCCACCCGCGCCGCAGTGAGAGAGAAAGAGAGAAACAAGAATCCGTATGACGTTTTTATTGGGTGCTTTGTAGATGCAGGCAGAGCAGAGCCCCGGCACGTAGTGTGCGCATGCAGTGCAGACTGAAAGGTAGACTAGGAGGCTAGGAGGTGGACCCGGGCGCTTGTTGTCACGCGGTGTCTGTATGCATATATACATATCGTATAGGCAGCGGAAGCGCGACATTTTCGTGCAAGCGGGTTAATGTGGAATTGTCATTTTTGCCCAAGTGTTTAACTCTGATGTTAAAGCTGCTTTTCCAGGCACTCGCACGCGCCTCGTGTTCATCGCGTAGCGTGACTGACGCGTTATCTCTCTCTGGACTGCGCACCAAGGTGCATTTGGCCACTTTTGTGGCTGGGAATAAATCATTGTGATCAGCAAGACTCTTGAAACTCGCAAGCGCCCGCGTCTGCTTAAAAAATTAATCAACATTCGATATAGCGCACTATTCGCTGTTTACAGCAGGTCTTGGGTATCCTTGAAGCGCGCGAGCAACACATATTCCGGCCTTTTGAAACGAGAGTGCACGAGACGCGCGATACCTACTTATACTTTGCGCAATATAAACTATGCGAATTCTCGCTGCAACGCGCGACGCGTGATCCCGCTGCTAACGCGACGATTCCTGGAAACGCCTTGATTACACAAAGGGGATTCTTTGGCACGCGTTATCGGCTATACAAAAATACGCCATCTCCGAGCTGCATTTATTCGAGCGCACGCGTTTAAATGAAATAGATTTCGCGTCCGCTAGAATCAGATTAAGTGCGGAGCAGCGACGGCGCCTGAACTCATCGACAATTTCACGGTAATTTTGACGAGACAATTCTCACGACGCGCAAAAGTAACCGAAATTCACTGGGTGTAGGGGCCGATCGAAAGGTATCAGCCTAAAATATCAACCAACAAGTAAATTCCCCGTTCCTGCGCGTGAAATCCGATAATTACGATCCGAAATTACAAGCGCCACCGACAGTTGCGCCTAGTCTCTCGATGCTGCATGCGGGGTAAAAGAGAGAGAGAGGGAGAGAGAGAGAGAGAGAGAAAGAGTGGGAGAGGGAGGGAGGTTGAACCAGAACCCGGTTATGACAAGATCGAGTCCGTTTGTCGTCCACGGGTATGCGAGGGAGCAGCAACAACTCGCGCGCAGCTTTGCCCGACCTTCAGTACCACGTATAAGCTTTACGCGCCTCTCTCTCTCTCTCTCTCTGTCTCTTTCTCTCTCTGTGTATGCATCTGTGTGTATATGCGAGCGACCAAGCCTGTTAATCTGTCGCGAAACACGCTTGTTAGCTGATATTGTAGACTATACGGATTCACTGCCTCCCCCCCCCCCTCTCTCTCTCTCTCTCTCTCTCTCTCTCTATGACTCGCTGTGCAGATAGGCGAGCTTATGCGCGCATCGTCGCCGTGAAGGATTGGTCAGATGTTGCCGACGTACATTGGCCTCTGCGACCGAGCGCATTATTATCGTTGCTGCTGTGCGCGAAGTCGCCTAAGCGAGTACAATATCGATTGGCTATATACACGATGTGTATGCGTGTGTGGAATGCTGGACCGAAGCCTGCGACTCTATACTTGCCGAGTGGGAAAAATAATTCGAAATGGAATGTAGCTATAAGGAGGGGAGGGTTATTTGCGGCTTGAGTTGCGTATTGTTTATGCTCGAGCAAAAGACGGCTTTATATTGTATATTTGCTAACTAGTCGGTTCACAATTTTTCGGATAACTGAGTTGATTTACCTTTTATTTTTAGCTTCCTTTAAATAAAACCAGCTTTAGCTTGCTGAAGGTTTGCTAGTCGACGGATAATTTTTTAATTCATTGGGTATGTAACAAGATGTTAAAGATAACACAAGACTTTCGCATTATTTAAACATTATTATGTTCTTGCAGTAAATGTCAATTTATGGACTGAAGCCATTTCCATGGTTTCAGAATTTATCCGCTAATTCTATAACTGAAATTTGCCTCTAGTCAAACTCTGCGGTAGATTACGCATAATATTTAATTAGTCTACCTGTGCATACAATGGAGGCTATATGAATTGAATTAGAATTTTACTTGTAATATTATCAGATGTTTCAAAACCTATATTTGAATAGATTATGGTTTGTTTTTGAGCGATTAATTTATTTCCGAATAAACGACTTGTAACTACATCTATCATTAAAAACGTCGATACTCGCTCCAATAATTTAAAAAAAAAGTAGTTACTATGGATAATATGTATATATATATATATATATAATTCCTTGCAACATTCGACGCCTATCAAGCTTATTGTTTTTTAATAGATAGAACAATATTTGCCGGAACAATATCGACGGAATCCGGTTATATTTTCAGTTTCGTTTTACAGATAATTATAAGGAATAAGGAATTAAAAGTCTATCAAACTTGTTTACTATGGAGTAATTAAAATCCATAATTAAAAGCAGCACCGGCAGCTCAATAGCAATGCTTACAGCTATCGCCATAAATCCCCTTATTCGCCATAACCCCCTAGCAATCAACTAATCCCCGACACAGGCCCATCGCCAATAAAAGCTACTCGCTGCTCCAGCGAAAAGAAGTCCGCTGGCGTCGCGTAAAGGGTTAACTCACGGGGCGTGCAGCCACGTTGAGATCGGGATTACGGAGCCGGTCTCGGAGCCGGTGATAAACGAGTGTCTCCCTCCCGTACTGCACTGCGCACTGCACACAAGAGCTGTCTATATAGCGATTTCGCGGGATCGTTAACGCGGAGAGGACAAGCTTACCGCGCGCGAGTAGTCGGCCGTCAGCCTGATGACCCTAAGGACGAGACGATTCTGAAGCTTCGATCTCACCTCCTACCCCCTACCCCCTTCCCTTCCCTTCCCTTCCCTTCCCTTCCCTTCTGTGTCAGCTGCGTGCGCGCGACTGGGACTATAATAGCAGAGTAGCTTGGCAATCTCTGTATGCGCAGCCGTTATTCATCGGTCGCGGGACGCCTGTAGCCCGGCGAACAAAGCGTTTATCGCACCCTCGCGTGCCGTATAATACGTTACTCGTTCGCGCGCGCCACAGGGAGAGGCAGAGGGGGAGAGAGAGAGAGAGAGAGAGTCCCTTAATTCCAGCTATTCTGTGGAAGCGACGATGCCGCGCTGCAGCGGAAAAATGCGGGGGTGAGGAAGGCGTTGTGAAAAAGGAGCTGTGGGCTGAGAGGATGGCTTCATGACGCGCGATCACACCCGACGTCTGTTGACATGGTAATTTCGAGCAAGGAGGGTTATTGCCGTGAAATTGGGGAGGATCGTTGACTGGTAATTGCGCTCTAACTCTCTTGTCAAAGTCATCTGATTTGTCAACCGCTCCTTCTTTTTCCTATGAAATAATTCTTGGAGAAAAACAATTGAAAGTATTCGGTTCAATTCGTGAATACTTAAAAGCTGTTCACATGCCTTTCTAGTGCAGAGAAAAAATAAATGTTCGAATAATTATATGTAAAATAAATCACAAGTTTAACATTATGTATAAAATAAATGTTATTTCTAATAATTAATAAGTTAGAAATAGTAATTAATGGTGTAAATCATAATGAAAATTGGATGTTGATTTAAAAACATAACAATACATTCGACAAGTTTCACCATATCCGACTTATTCTACTTATCATCTACGATTCATTTAAATAAATAGTTTACGTTCTTAAAAAACAATGCTACAACGTACATTATACACTTGTATATTGTGTTATATCGCTAAACAAATTAACGATCAATTCAAATACGTTCGATCGCCAGCAAAAACAAACGAAATTAACTTTTATCACTCACTGGGCCGAGTGATAAATCTTGCATTATTGCTACAATTCGTCGGGTTTTATCGCCGCCAGCCGATAAAAGTGCCATTAAACAATTTTCCCCTCTCCTCTGTCCTCCCACTCTCTCTCCCTCTCTCGACATCTAATCTGTCGTAAAGAGCGCAGCATTGAAACCCAACCCCTCACGAAAAAACACGAGATTCACGCTATGCCTGCTCTCTCTCTCCCATCATTCGCCGCTGCAGTCCCGAGCAGGCGCAGCAGCAATAAAGCGCTAAAAACTCGTAAATTCCCATCGGTTTTGAGCGCTAGCAGAGTCTGCAGACACGCATACTCTCTGCCTCTCTCCCTCTGGCGAAGAGGAAACCGATAAGACGTCATATCGGGAAAATCCCCTCCGGTACACCGGCTGCAGCAGCTGCAGCAGTCCACCAACTATTTTGAATTCCGCGTGGCGTGAACACCGGCCAATTATATAGGGAGCAGCCGCGATTCCTATGAACCTGATACGTATAGGCGGTGCAGTATAGATTCGCGCGGGAATATCGATGGAGGGGTAGGAGAGGACGGAGGAAGCGCTACTCAAATCTTGACATAGTATGGAACTTTGATCCCCTGTTCAACAATGTTCGGTAAGGCGGCACTGAAACTCGGCGTAATGCGCGATGTTTGGTATAACGACAAGCGCGACTTAGCCGTCTTCGAATTCCGCTGCCTCTCTGCAGCGCAAAGCTTCTTTGCCCATCCGCGGAGACGTGCACTTAGCTTCCGGTTCACTTACGGACCCCTATACTATACGCAGAGCGGCCCAAGAGTGCGTGTGCGCTTCCTCCGTTATGACTGCGGATCACACTAATTCTATAATCGTACGGAAATTGGAAATTCTTCTCGATATGTCATAAAAGTCTGTCTTATAGTACATCACGCATTCTCCTGCTAAAAGCATGGGAGACTTGGTTTGTTAACGTCCCCTCACCTGCATAATATATATATACAATATACATAATACATTTACATGATGTTCCAGCACTGACGGCCCGAGCCGATGGAAAGGAGTGGGCGGACGGGCGATCGGGGGGGAGAGGTCAAAGAAAGACGCGGCAAGACTGCACGGAATAAGGAAAACTGTACAAAATACAGCTGGGCGTGCGTCCGACAGCATCCTGATATTTTCCACTTGGCGTTTAGCTCGGCGTAGCCTTTATCTCAGTGGCTACGGACGCGTAACGTTACCGGGGCATCGGTATCGCCCCGGAATTCTCAATATGATCCCCAAGAGAAAGAAGGAGAGAGAGAGAGAGAGAGAGAGACAGAGAAAGAGAGCAACGTCTGGCGCGCAAAAACCCGTCGTCTAGCGTCTGCCGTTCACGCGGAATCTTATTGAAAGGCAAGATATGAGAATATAGATGCGTATATATATACGTGGGTGAGAGGGTGGAAAGAGAGAAGGAAGCTGCAGGAGGAGGAGCAGCTGCAGCAGCTCGCCTCATCGCGTTTTGTATATTCCAAACCATGCCCCGGATTTTTGCATTGTCCCAACACCTCTGGCTCCTGCACCATCCAAAGATATATACCGCTCGAAATATTATCGCTCTCTCTTCCTCTCTCTTCTGTCGCTCTATATATATATATATGCATGTGTGCGACGCGTGGAGCGTATTAGTGGAACGATATAAAGTCGTCGGCCATTAAACAGCCGTAAATTTTCGATATTCGCGCGCACGCGGGCGGGGTAAAAAGCGTAATGTGCGCATGAGCGCGTACGAGAGCGCGAGCTGTCGCGCGCCGGTGGACAGCCAGGGTATATTCCCCGTGCACCCCCCGAACCCGAGCCTCGATTTTATTGTTCGCTTTTATCGCGGATTAAGATTTTGAAATTCATTTCCGCGGACAAGAGCTCGAGACTACGACGCCGCTGCGGATGGAAACTGCTCTCGGAACCTGTGAACCGCGCTGGAGAGCGGAGAGAGCGAGGGGGGGGGGGAGCAGGAATAATATAGAGAGAGATTTTCAGTTTTTCATTTGCCTCGCGCGCCGCGAATTCGTTTATTTCGACGATTACTCGCTAAACTACCCCGGTGAATTTACCCCCTGTAACTGTGCTAAGATTACTGCAAAATGAATTTTTCAGATTGCTCAGCTGACTTTATGCGGATAGTTGAAATGCTCTTGCTTCAGCTCGTAGCGCAGATTTTTGATAGTCTAATTGGTAAGAGTTCCCATTAATAAAGTTAAAAAAAACCGTTTTACGTGTACAATTGGTATCTTTCGAGTAAATATTATTGATATCCTTGTTGTGAGATCATCAACAGTGGCAGAGAAATTTATAGCATCTCGAACATGAATGTAGGTGAGACTATCTGATGAAAAAGGTAAATTCGATTTTCAGACCCGATGCTTGACGATGAATTAATGAAGTCAAATTACAAAAGGAGAAGAGAGAATCTGTCATTTGGGTGTTCTTAAAGATGAAAATTTCCGAGTCTTTTGTTCACTGATGGCAACTCGACATTTTGCAAGTCATTTAACGTCACTTTAGCTCTCCTCGAGTATCCGGCAAGCTTAAAAGGATTGGCAAATTCCGGGAGTCGAGTTTAACTTATAAGTTTTCGTTAAGCTGCATTAGCGACGAGGGTCCAAGCGACTCGAGAGCCTTATACTCCAGCGAAAGGAGGCGTAATTGCTAATCTCGAGTTACAGAATACAAAGGATTTCACAAATCGTTTTCTTATATTTACCCTCGTAAATTTCACTTTCCGCGAGTCAACACTTGCTTCACTCTTATACGGTCAAAGTGAGCACAACTAAAATTAATAAAAATTGCCGTTAAAAAGGTAAAAATTGTGGCAAGTATGATGTTTCTTCCCCAGTACAATTACATTTATTCTTGAATCAAATCTTATTAATAAATAAAATCTCTTTAGTTAATGTATCTATGTATAATCTCTTTTTGATAATGTAAAAAGTAAAATATATTTTTGGCTGCATAACGTCAAATTCATCCTTCTAACTATAAATAATCAATTCTTTATTACATTTATGATATTATTTAAATCTGTCCTTCAGAAAGTTATAAAATAAATAGAAATTGCTGTAAAAGCTTCTATTTGTCCCATTAATACCAATTAGATAAAAAATTTCTCATCAGTATCCAATTACATTTAACGTATGTTTATAGTCATTTTAAGATTAAAAATATTGTACAAAATTGAAAAGAGAAAAAAATAATAGAACAACTAAAATGACTTACAATCTGCTAAGATTTCTGCTAAGCTAAAAAGAATATTTAACAATTTCTAAAATGATTTCACAACTTTCTTTAGCCAAATTTTGCCATAAGAAATTGGAAACTGATAAGAAATTGTTTATCTAATTGGTATTAATGGGACAAATAGAAGCTTTGCAAGCAATTTCTATTATTTTATAACTTTCTCAAGGTCAGATTTAAATAATATCAAAAATGTAGTAAAGAATTGATTATTTAGTTAGAAGGATAAATTTGACGTTATGTAGCAAAAAATATATTTTACTTTTTATATTATCAAAAAGAGATTATATATAGATACAGTAACTAAAGAGATTTTGTTTATTAATAAGATTTGATTCAAGAATAAATGTAATTATGCTGGGGAAGAAACATCCTACTTGCCACAAGTTTTACCTTTTTAAAGAAAAAAGTAACTTGTATAGATTTCACTACTTTCTTACGAAACTATAATGGATTATATGGACAAATCCACAGAATTTTTCACTTTTATGTAACACCCATAAATCTAATATACAATTGCTGTATGCATTTTTAAACATACAGCTAATTTCGATAAAGGATCTTATCAACAACAATTGTACAAAATGTGACATGTCCAAGTATTTATATGCGACAATGAGGGACAGTCAATGACGTAAAAATCTGGAAATTCCGAATGAAATACTCCATTTTTTTAAATTTTCCTTATGCTGGACTCGCGGCCCCTGAGTTAGGGCATTAATTATACGTTTAATAGGTAACTAATCATAACAGGAAACAGTAATATAAGTTACATCGATGTGCACAAATTTATTATAAAATTACAGTTCTTCAACGACATGAAATAACTTTATGTGAAATCCATGTTTTATCGATATTTTGCTATTTCGTGATAGCGGTTCGCAATAACCCAACCAACAGATAGCTAATATTTATATTTAGACATCCATGACAAGATGATTTTGAAGTAAATCATAAAATTCGTGCAACCGTAAAAAATTTACTTTACATTTACAGCACATCTTTTGGACAACTTATTTATATTTCATCTTCTGACCTTGTTGGTCCACAATAAAGAAGTTGAACAGTCATGGATTATTATACTCCTAGAGGTTACACAAATACGTATGCCAAGTGGCAATAGTGCGCAATCAGTTTTTTTTTCTTTTTTCACATTTTTCTTACACATAAATTACGGTATTCTGAATCTATCAACAGTATAATAAAATATTTAGAGGCTATAAAATGTGATTGATAGTCTACGCTTTGATAGATGCTTTTTTAACAACCTTTTTATACAAATTATTAATTAAAAGTAAAAATGACATTCATCTAAAATCCGCATAAAAATCGCCTCATTTTTAAAATAACTTTTTTATCATACAAATTATATTATAGAGTGGTACATGTATACGAGGACACCATTATCAGGCTTCCTGTAGGACACCTACACATCGAGTACTACCGAATTTTACCCCTAAACACAAAACCTACGGAGCGTACTACTTACACCTTAAAATTGGTGACCATAGACACCTAGACATCGAATACGATCAAATTTAACACCTAGACACAAAAAGCTACAGAGCGCACTACTTAGACTCCATCATCGGTGACCGTATACACCTAGACTATAATATTAATTTAATATGTGCACTTTGCCTGCAAATTGAATGATAGATTGAGTAATTAAATTATTTTTGTCATCTCGCATTACTTATGTTAATATAAGTATACATATGTTATTCTCTTTGCTCTCTAATATTAAAATAGAGATATCATCTATATATATATCTATCTACGTATAGCGTAGGAAAAGATTTTAGTACTCACTGGTATATATATATATAGCGTCTGAAGAAATTTCGTATGTTTAATCCATCGTCTTATATATATATATATCTCACTCTCTATAGATACTTCGCTACATGATAGTATCTTCGCTCTCTGATCCCACTTACATTAGTACATATGCTGTGCCGAACAAAATTCGCCGGAAGTACGTCATCGCGGACCGGAAAGAAGATGATTCCGAAAATTGAAATGTTCTCATATCATGAAAAATGTCAACGAAAATTTCAAACAAGCTTTATTATTATATATTTTTTAATAAGGTTTGTTTAAAAAAAAAAAATAAAATTCATACCTCTATTTTGAAAGGGAGAAATTGTTGCTTGTTTAAGTTTTTAGCCCTAAAAAGTCAATTGGGAAATTTTTTGCAGGTTAAAAAGTACCATTCCAAAGTATAATAAGGTCGCGGTGAACCGCCTTAGACTTCGTCTCCATTGACTCATACTTGCCAGCGACACGCTACCGCGCGCCTTTATGTAACTCTATATATTTTACTATTTTAAAACTGAATACACTGTCATGCTTGGCCGGATTAGAAAAATTAACTTCACTTCGAAGAAAGTCTACTCTAACTCAATAGTATAAACATGAACCTCGTTTCATCGCCTCATCATCAAAATCTTATAATGTCGTTTTTTTTTTTACATCGGAGAACAATAAAGTGAGAAAGAGAAAGAGAGAGAGGGAGAGAGAGAGAGAGAAAGGCGCTTTCGGTCTTTCCGTTCAGCGTCACATAATCTATTCGACAACTCGCTAGCGGCATCGACAAATGACGCAATATAGACTCGAGGCAATGGGTTGCGGTAATATACGTCAAAGACAGACGACCCGCGCTCTCCCCGCCTAAGCACCATTCAAAAGAGCCACAGCGACCTGTTCCCATCGAACCGAGAAATCGCGCCCTGGCTGTATGGACGCAGCGACGCTTCGCGCGATCCTCGCTTGTTAACGCAGAAGCAGCAGCAGCTGCAGGGTCGACGGTGCGGAGCTGCCTCGTACAGGAGCAGCCTCGCGGTCTAAAGCGGCGTGGAAGGGAACAAATCCCGTACTGCCTTTAAGCCGACTCCTATAGCCCCCGTAATTGGATAAGGTGAGCGCATGCAAGTAAGATTCCAAATACTTAAATCTAATCTCGAGTTCGCGTAACAGTGCAATGCGTACACTAGCTGTGTGTACCTTCGACTGCATAGCCTGCCGTACCTTCAAAGCCGGTCAATAGTCCCGCGCGTCTCTTCCTCTTCTTCTTCCTCCTCCTCAATTCTCTCGGCTTTATCATCTTTCGCTCCTCGGCTTTACGTACTTTGACGCGCGTTCGCTCGCTTCCCCCCCCCTCTCTCTCTCTCTCTCCTGCGACGCACTTTCCACCAGATTTGCACTTACTTTCATTTCATTTGTTACGCCGGCGAATTCAATTCCGTGCTCCAACCCTCCAATTGAGTTTGGGACTTGTTTCAAAGCAAACGCGCGCGCTCGCATGCGACGAGTGTAAAAGAGCTGCTTCGACTGCAGTGAATTGCGTCGCTTATGCGAATTTTCCAATGCCCCCTTTTCGCGAGGAAGGTGATAATGATCCAGAATAAAAAAGTAGATTCTTTTTCGACCAGGTGGTGTACGTCGGCGTAGAAAATTTTTTGGCCGATAAAAATTTGATATAGTTGTAAGATAGGGAGGGAATTTTTTTTTATCGCGAATAAATTCAATTTCCCCCTTTTATGCATATTATTTTGATTCGGAGCCTGCACGGCGTGAAATTCCTTTGCAGCTGCCACTGCTGTCGGTTGTTGAAAAAAAGTTTAAAAATTGCTTGATTTCAGCCATGAATATTCATCTCGATTACCGCTTTTTCCCATATTACGTTTCGTATCACGTAACGCGGTTATAAACAATTGATAGTCGGTCGCGGCAACTCCCCGCGCGTAAAACACTCGTGTGTATATAAAGTACAGTAAATTGTAAAGCAAACAAAACATTCGACACGCGGCACATATGCTCTCTCGATCTCTCTCTTCTCTTCCTTTACTTGCGGACAAAAATTTAAATTCGGGTCACGCATATGGGATCCGCGACGTAATCGTCACATCTACCTAACGTGCAGCAATATTATTTGCGGTTGCCAAAAGCCGCGCACGAACTTGTTGGACCGGGCGCTTCATTTTTTGGTTTCTGTTATACTCCGTATAAATTTAATAAAAACACAAGGGCCGAGAGTCAAAATGGCATACCGGTGATTTCATTAATTCCATACCTTGTTTTATTATTCGGAAAGGGTCCGTCGAAATCGTTTCTTCCGCCTAACAATCCCAGCTATGTATGCAAACGACGTAAGCTTCTTCTAAAGCCACAAAAGTCACTGTTGCATAAATTTGCCAAGCCGCTTTATCATCCATCGCGAAAGTGTATCCCGGCGTCGAATCGCCAAATAACAATGAAAATCTCCCTCGCACGAACGATCGTGACCTTGGCGAACAAAGACATGCAAAATAAGCGTATATAATATAATGCTATATATTTTAGGCTATGTGTTTAAATAAGCTTAAAAATATAGTGTATGTTGTCCCTTTAGCATATCATTCGTATCGCCTAACTTCGCCGTAAAAATGCACCGAGAGCATTGATAAAAATAAAGTGAGTGGAAGTCCATATAAAGTAAAGTAAGAGGCGCAGAGGATCGCGTAGCCTGCACGTCGAATTAGCAATTCCACCCGAGTATGCAGAAGCCGCAGCCGCGACACGCGCAAAGGCCGTCGTAAAAATTGGATCCTATCCAAGCGCTCGCGGGCAAAAATTGCGTATATCAGTGATGGGGGAGGACTGCGAGACGAGGCGAATCCTCTTCCCCGTATTATACACGCAACTTCCGATAGAAGTATACCCGATTTTGATTTCCACTTTGCGCTACTGCCTCGCGTCTCTCAAGGTATTTCGGCCAAATAATCTGATGGAGAGCTCCTCTCGGCTGGAAGCAATAGCGTATATATATCTTAATGCACTCGCTCAACGATTGGCCCTTCTCAGCACGCCCCGCTAAAGGCCACTATACTCTTATGCCGAGGAGCATCGCTCGGCTATACGGAGATTCGAAATCTCCGACTGGAATATAGCCTGGGGAGGGACGAGGGATCAAGAAAGCTAAACTCTCCGATTGTTTGGAGGATTATGGGGAATGTGTGTATGTGTATATATATATATTGGTGCTGCCGTTGGTCCACACGAGCACCCCGAGGAATTTCTCGAGTGTTCGCCCCGGCTCTGTTGTGCCGAAACAAATTTCGCTAAATCATATGATAATGGGAATTCACGGCGGCGCTGTGCTGATGTCGTTCGACTGTGCTGACACTGGGACACGAGAGAGAATTAAAGAGAGAAAAAGAGAGAGAAAGAGTATTATGTAGAATTGTGAATCATCGAGGCGTTATTAATCGTTCTGGTAAACAAAAAAAAAACATGCGGCCGCGTGGAGAACTAGGCATGTCGTTGTGGGTTGAGCGATAAAAGAAAACTTTGTCGGGAGGGGGGGGAGGGGGAGAATAAATATTTGTTTTAATGCTCCTGCCGAGTTATTCATTTGATCTGATAAATATTTATCAGCTTCCAAGGAGCTGATATGAATCGAGTTCAATAAATATTGTTACTGACAAAAAAGTAAATGAACGCTGAAACTTATATTTACTTGGATGGAATATTACTTTTTCCGGTGTTCTTATTACAAGAAATAGCTTATAAGCCAGGAAAAGAAATAGCAATTATATATCTTTCAATAAAATATTAGTTTCTTGAACTGTTTCTAGTTATATTGCTGTTTCCATAATATCACCAAGTATCATCAATATTTCTTAACGCCTAAAAAGGCAGTACAAAAACTATTGTAAAATTCTCGACAAATTAATAAAAGAGACAGAAATTAGGCATGAGCGAAATAACTTCCTAAAAAATAGCAACAATCCAAAACAGTTATAGAAATTAATTAACACAAAATTAGGCAAAAACACTAATAAAAGTAATGAATAGATTATATTATCGATGACTATAACAATAAGATTGAAAACCCTAAGGACATCGCTAACAGCTTCAATAAATTTTTCTGTGAAATAGGCCCAAAGCTAAGCAGTAAAATAAAAACACCAGATACTTCAAATCATTCAAACATACTTTTTAACAGTAACTCAATTTTCATTGGACTCACTAATCAAGTAGATTTAAGAAATATATTACACAACATGAAGAATAAAGCAGGTGGCGTCGATGGTATAAATTCTAAAACCTTAAAAACTGTTTCGGAACATATACTTGCACCACTTGTACATATTTTTAATCTCTGCATCGAGAAATCTGTCTGGCCTGATGCCCTAAAAAAAGCGGAAATAGTAACTATCCTTAAAGCAGGAAATAAACATACTTCTAATAACTATAGACCAATCTCTTTGATTTCTAATATTGCTAAAATTTTTTAAAAAATTATACATAGTAGATTATATGATTTCGTGATTGTTCATAACATTTTGTCCAAAACTCAATTTGGATTCTTAAAAAATAAAGGCAGTAAGAATGCTCTTAATTACATCACAAACATTATTTACAATAATCTCGATAAAAGTAGACCTACTATTGTTACATTGCTTGATCTGGCCAAAGCCTTTGATACAGTAGACTACAAAATATTATTACAAAAATTATGCAACTATGGTATTAGGGGATGTGCATTGGACTTAATCAGGAGTTATCTGGTGAATAGAAAACAAAAAGTAAGAATAAATAGAGTTACAAGTGATTATCTTGACGTGACAACCGGAGTACCACAAGGAACAATACTTGTTCCATTGTTATTCTTAATATACATCAATGATTTACTAGATAAACCATACCTAGTCTCATATGCTGATGACACAGCGATAATATCAACTGAAAATTCTTGGACATTGGCTGAGAATTCAATGAATAACTACTTAATCTATGTCACTAATTGTTTGGCAATTAAAAAATTATCATCAAATATTAGCAAAACTATCTATATAACATTTGGTAACTATCAGGATAGTGTTCCTAATAACAACAACATTAGCATCAAAATTGAAAACCTTGAAATAAAGAGAGTTGAGAGCTTTAAATATCTAGGACTAAATTTTGATTTCAATATGAAATGGGACAGTCATATAAAATATATTAGCAATAAAACCAAATATTTATTAATTGTCTTCTCTAAATTCTCTAGATTTTTGCAATATGATGTTCTATTAACACTATACTACGCTCTGTTTCATAGTGTTGCTACTTACGGCATTATAGCATGGGGTGGAGCTGACAACAATATAATAAATCTTTGCGATATAATATCCGTAAAGTAGCACTTTACGGACTGTTTTCGAGTCGTAAAGTGCTGCTTTATGAACACGTGTATGTAAAGTTAAAAAATCTTCAAAACAGTCCGTAAAGTCGAGCTTCGCAGATCCTCGGACGCTGCTTTCCACGCGCGGCCGTAAAGTTCTACTTTACGGCCTAGGTACAAAAAGTACTATTTACAAACACTACAGTTTACATTATTGAAGATAATTGGTAGGAAAAACTTTATCGTTAAAAATTACCTACTAAATTTAGAACAGTCTTTTTCATTTGAAGCAATATTCTATCACTACTCTAAGTTAGGCGATTTTATCGGACAAAGGAAAACAAGCACTAGAAACAAAAGCATTCCTATACCGAAAATTACAAAAACCATTACTAATAAGAATTGTTATATTATAGCCATTAGAATATTCAATATTCTTCCAATCGATCTCAAATTATTAATGTCTAACAAACAAGAGATAAAGAGTAGACTTGAAAAGTGGATTAAGGCGAATATTTGATTTTATAAATTTATTATTGTTAAATTCAAGAATATGTTAACACTATAGAACACTTTAATCATTGTTAATTATTACAAACGAAATTATATTAGTTTAAGCTAGTTTTAGTTGTAGTATTAGTTTTAGCCAGACCTACGTACAGGTAAATTATTATTTTAGCTCTATGGGAATTGCTACTGGGACCTATAGTAATATAGGTTTCCAACGTTGTAATTGTATGCTGATTTAAATAAATAAAATAAATAAATAAATTTTTTATGATCAATGAAAAGAATATTTCCAATTTTCAGCTTAAATGCACCTACAAGAATATTAAAGATAATAATTGATTTAAGCATGTCCATCTGCACATCAAAATTCAAACTTTGACCTGAAATCCATATTTTGAAGAACGTGCATAAGTTATGAGACTGCGATCTCGAAATACACTTTAAACTCGGTCAATGCTTTATCTCCTCCTTTTAAATTTTCAATTCAATTAAAATATTTGAACGCGAATAGTCCAAAACTCGTACGGAAATATTTAAAGGTGCTGGCTGCCCTATTTATAAGGATCTTTTTTATCGAGATCCTCGAAGGTAGTCAAACGGGGGTCAAACTTGTTTTGTTATTTAGCTGACGTACAACCGAGCTGACCTAATTTCTCGGTGCATTATGCATAATTGATTCTTATTTATTCCAGAGTTATACTGCGGAATGGAAGCTGTGTACTGCATTGGTAAACAGCAATACGTCCACTTTTCCTACATTTGATTCGCATAATTTATTAACGACATTAATATAATCAGCATAGACTGCCAAACGGAATGACAAAGAAATTATATCGGCGGGTGGATAAACGACTGTAGGAGAGGATCTCGGTCGAGCGAAAAATATCCCCCACGAGCACATAATTAATGTTTCAACCGACCACTAAATCTCCCTCTTTTCCCCCTTATTCTCCTTATATCTACATCGGAAAAAGACTAAATAATCTTTCACCCTAAAAAAAGAATAAATTTACAAAACTGCATAAGAGTGCATGGCACATATTCTTTGAAAAAGTCATCGACAAAATGCAGGATTAATTATCCCCGCAGTCGATTCGACCGATAGAACAAATCCGGATTTACTTTTCTCTCTGTAAAGCTCCACTTTCAATCTTGCTGTACACGCTTTCCCGAGGTATTTATCTATCTTTCATAAACACGCTTTCCTTCGTCCCCGCGCTCATGCTTTTCTCTCTCTCTCTCTCTCTCTCTCTCTCTCTTCGCTTTGCTTCTCTCCTCCCCCTTTCCCCGTATAGGCACTCCCCCAGCTACGAGCTAACCAGCCCATACAGCTGTCTCACGTCGCCCTGTCGTAGCTTTTATACTCCCCGGAGTGCTCGCTCGTGCGTGCATATCTTCTCCCGCGGCACAACCACGTGCCTATCGCCCAAGTCGACGTAGAAATATGAACGAGCCTGTGTAGATTCGAGAGCCTCTCCAGGGACTGTGCTACTAGATATATCCGCCTCACGCACACTCTCGCTCTTTCGCTCTTGCTCTTGCCGACGAAAGAAGACCGAAAAGAAAAACGTCGCGTGCTCTGCTTACACCCGTAATCTTCCTAAATGTGAAGAAGCGAGAATCGAGTGTTTCTTGGGGAATCTAGACTCTACTTATTCTTTGAAAATTTAATCTATTCTCACTATACAGCACATGAAATAGTATAATAAGGGAGTAACTCGCTTTTTCAACATCAGCATATAAGACGACGTCATCGAGGAAAGAGTTTGAGAAAATAGGTCAAGTCCCGCGCTCGAATATTTCTCGATCCTCGCGAAATAATCAGGGAATGTAATCCGCACAAGGAGGAGAGCATAAAAAAAGTACACAGCAGTAGCAGCAGCAGCAGCGCGAGTGCGTGAGCACTGACATGAGAAATTGCCTATGAGCACAGCCGGGGGGGAGAAGAAAAAAAAGGTTTCGCGTGCGCGACAATTATGGTACTACGGGGGGAAGGGGCGGGGGGGGAGGAGAGGGGCTCTTAAGTAATTACCGGGCTAACAAAGTTTTACTCCCTCTTTCATGCGGCGACTGCGCCGACTCCGACGAATATATACCTTCCGTATTCGCGGTCCAGGAGGGTAATTTGATTTATTCAGCCTCAATTCGTGCCAGTGCGCCGCTGACGCTTCTCTCTCCAGCTCTTCGTTCGCCTCCTCCTCCGCCTCGTCCTCCTTTCCACCCACAGCTCCGCGGCTACACGCACCGCTGGCTCCGAGAAAGTCTCTCTGCGTGTGAGCCCAGTTCGAATGTGTCTATGTGTGTCTGTGCATGTCTGCGAGGTTCAATCGAAAGTATCGATGGAAATGTACAATTAAGAAAACAGGCCGTCCGAATAACTGGACGCTCCGATACACAAACTGAATGAGGACAGAAATAATGCCGAACTATACAACGACCTTGATTACGGGGATCTCAGAACTGTGATCAAAGTTTCTATGCTGCTAAATGTCACTGCGCATGTTATACGAGTAAGGTAAATGAAATGTCAATACCTGTAATACTGGTCAAATGCACTCGCTACCGACCTATCGGATGATAATCCGATTTCTATCGGTATTCGCAGAGCGAATGTCATCCCATAGAACCCGGATCCCAACGTCCGAGATGAAGAAATGATCGGACGGCGTTTCTCGACGGTAATCCATAAAAATGAGCCGAGCCGCGTCGATCAAACTAGCGAAACCGCGCGAGAACAAACATCTTTCACCGACACATCACTAGCCGCGCTCATAACCCATAAATAATCGTACATCATTACTGTGAGGTCGCAACAGCAGCACTTAAGCCCTAACCTATAAGAGCTAAAGTAACCTCCCCTCGTAGAATTACGCACGCGGGCGACAACTCGCCGAGATAAATCGCATCGGACTACTTTATCAATATAAACGATCCTGAGCGAGGGGACGAGGGACCATGGAAGAGAGAAAAAAGAAAGTGGAAAAGAGCATCGGTCGGAGATCATCAGAGGCCAGAGAGGCTAACTATGCTCAAGAACGGAAAGCGAGTGGAGCGATCGAGGGACGGAGTGGCGTAGTAACAAGAGCGCTATATGGGAGCTATATATGGAGGGCCCGCAAACTCGATTTCTCACTCGGCCGACGCAATCGGACAGGCTTTACAAGATTTTCTGTTACGTGATAATCTCGGTAATACATCGTCGGAAAAGCATTTCCGGATTTGGCACCAGTCCCAACGCTCTATACTACCCACTGGCCCCCCTCCACTTTGCTCTCACTCCACCATTTCCCTCCTCCACTTCCACCTCCTCCTCCTCCTCCTCCTCCTCGTCCACCTCCTCCTTCCCGTCGTTCTGCTTTGTACGTCTCGGACCTCGTGTCGCTGACTCTCGAGGGCTACCATTACTCGAATTATCCTCTTCCTTGTTTCTCTCTCCCTACTCGACCTCGCATGTAAGAAATTGCCAGCGCTAAACATGAAGCCCTAAACCGCCCTTTGTATATTCTTGAATGTCCAATGACTTCTTTTCAGTCTGCGCAGACCTGAAAAGTAGTCGCGCTACCGCTTTGGCATCCGAATACTGTCAACGATAATTTTATTGCCTTTTATTACCTTTTCTTCAAATCTGAATAGGTGCAGACATTGTATCACAGCGATCAATGTAGAAAGAGCAATGAAATTTTCATGTCCTCTCGATAACTCGGCTAGTGGTAAATCATTACAGTAGATTCTTCTATCTACGATCTATTATTACCGTGTACGCATTTAAAATTATTGCTGGTTTTTGACGTTCATCCTCATTTCTTTGTCATCTTATTTCTCTCCTTCGCTTCGGAGCCCGTTCGTGTCGAAGCGATTAAATCCTAACGCCAAGCGGATGCGCAAAAGTGGATTCGCAACTCACAACTGCTACTGCTGCTGCTGCTCCTATTGCTGCTTCTCGACACCACCCTCGAAGCGCAATTCTCGAACTCGGGGATGTCGCTGCTACAGCTCCTTTCGACGATTTCACGCTAAATGAGAGGGGAGGGGGGAACTCGCTAAAAAATATGTCCCTCAATTCAAGAGCAGCTCGCGGCGTCGTTTTCTCTCCCTCTCTCCCTCTGGCTTTGGCTCTTTCGTTCCGCCGGCACAAACGACAACTCCTTCAAAGCTGAGAGTCGATTAATAAAGATGACGGCGTTAGGGCCAAACGAGGTGGAGAGAAATATATAGATAGATATTTGTTTATTTGTAAATATTTACAAAAAAGTGTAACATATATAACTACAGATATTTTCCTTTAAATTTACAATAAAAATTACATCAAGTCAAGATTATTATTGCACTTACTATGATATTACAGATTTGCTTACTCAGATATATTAAACTATTTACAAATCAGACATAAAATATTGCACAAACCTATTACTAATATCACAGCGCGTCACATAAAATACAAATAAACAGAAGTTATAAAATCAGTCGATATCTATCATATAACAATACATTTAAAAATAAAAGTCAATCATTCACTCTACTCATTCATTCGTCGACACACTCACGCTAATAAATACACTTACACTTTAAAATCAATGTATAGGGGACAAAACGAAAATAGTTAACATACAGCTTATTTGATTACCCCTACTGCGACGTCTAAGTCATTAAATTTATAACTATAACTATAATTTATGCATATTACGGACCGAGGTCACAGGCTCCGTCCCTGGATGACTAGGCATCAAGGTCGAGAAGGTGTTTAAGGTAGTTCTCTCCAAACCCCTATTTCTTCGAATATGTCTAAAATTTTTTCTATTTGTTACTTTAAGTATACTTTATATGTGGTTAAAATCTGGAACCCGCAAGCGGTATGAAATTTGGAGATATTGAGCCTCGAAATTGCATACTTTAACATTGAAAGCCTATACTGAGAACCTATGGCAGAGACGTTTCGTTCAATTGCAAACCAAGTTTTCTTAGAATTTTTTTGAAAAACTAGCACATGATGTAAAATAACAATACGAATCGTGAGGAAAAAAGCTGAATAGGGCGAACGGTGCTTTTTTTAAAGATACAACAGTCCAAAGTTTTAATCCTAGCCTATAGTATATCTATATAGG
>UELU01117820.1:0-40387 GCA_900490025.1 Megastigmus dorsalis | reverse complement strand
CCGGGCGGGAAAGTGGTACTTTCGGCCTGCTAGGCAAAAAAAATACTTTTAATTCTTTTCCCTCATGAAACTTTTACAACGATATATATATATGTAATTATATGTATGCTTGCTTAAGCATTAAAATGTATTTGCTTTGATGAGAAGATAATATATTCATTATTCTCTTTCCTTGCATTTTCTATTGTTTTATGAAAATGTAAAAATATTAAGGATGAAAAGGCGCATATAAAATTATTGGGTTGCCGAGCGCACAGCACCGAAATAATGCCCCATTTACATTAGAGTACGTCTCTGACGGCTTTGTTGAAATTGTGGCAGAAATCACTAGAATTATTATAATTGCGTCAGCGTAGGAATTAGCGTTGCCCTTCGAATTATCCAAGGTATATTTTGATAATTCATTTATGCCCAGAAAAGCAAATAAAGAATATAATAGAAGCTTAATCTTTGAAATCGATGAGAATACTATTCCAGATTTCAAAGTAAATAACATGGACGCGGCCAAGGGGTCGGTATGTATAAGCGAATGCACGCCACGAGTTTGAGAAACACCTTGTCAAGTCCAGCTCGTACAAAGTCCTGCGGAAAGTGTTCGATATCGAGAAACGCGCGAGTTTACAGCGGGGAATACTTGAGTGCGCGCGTTAGCAGCGAAGAAACACGACTCCTCGTGTGACCGCGGTAGCATATTTCGACCGTTGGAAGTGAGTGTCGAAACGCACAAAGTTGGTAAAGCGCGGTGCGGTTTCAACGCTGTGACACGTTGGAAAACTAAAGAGGCCGCTATGTACAATATTGACTCTGGGTTGAGGAAAAATTTGAACTTTCGCGAGGAACTAATTGATCTGTAAGGTTAACGGCTTAATGATCATCGCGGGCGTTAAAGTGAAATCGATATATATATCTAACAGGGGAAAGGACACATTATGTGGACAAGGCAATGTTTACGAAGAGCAGCGAAATTTTAATCGCTTCGAACCTTGAGATATTACTAATACACTCAGGAATTCCGAATAATGGAGGAGGTATTAATTAAAAATGCATTATCACGAATTATCATATTAGCTTGCTTGTTCTCGTGAAATTTTGATAAGATAATGCCAAGGTATGAGGAATGGAACGAAGGACCGTTGTCGGTTGAAAGAGCCCCGAGAAAATTTGGACAGGACGTCGTCGAGTGGTTATATACGCGGGAACATCGCGCGGGATACCTTGTGTAGGTACACGAAGAAAAAGAAGCCGCCTACTCATCCAATACGCTTTAAAAAGCCTCTTGCCAAATGGCCACTCGAGCGATCCGTATATATAGTGCTTCGGGTGGTAGAAATAGCTATCCACGCTCACAGCGGAGAGTCGAGCTCCGTTCATGATTATATCGTCGCTGAACGAACGTAATGCCGCCGCGGCGACGTGTTTAAATGCCAATTTTCGCCTGCCTCCGAGAAATCTATCGATCACGGTTGACACCTTTTAAGCGCTCGAGCTCTCACATTAAGAGGGAAACTTTGTTGAAGACCACTAAATTAATATGGCATACCGTACCGTTGGTAACGTAAAGGAACTAGCGATGACGTGGTCGACGATATACAAAACTGAATTGCCATTGAAATATATATTGGTTAAAGATTAATGTTGTAACAATGCTCCTTCGCTTTTTCTCGATTAACGATACGTAAGCGTTGGTATACCATCGAAATACTTTCTACAAAACATTTTTTATACATCGGTTTTATTACTTGATCCACGAAAATTTTATTGCGTCTTTTGAAATTATTGAAATTCGGTGAATTATTTTTAAAATACAAAAAGTTTGATATTTCTGTATTTCCATAGGTGCTTCGAATATTCGTGTTGCCTTGCGCTGTGTGTTAATTTTTCGAATTCTTTTTTAATTAGACAGACAAAGTTGGAATAATTGATAAGCATTACTATTTTATAAACAAAGTCAGCTTAACCTATTTACGAAAGCTACATCCACAATTAACAATTTGGGATAATCAGTTACAGTTAAATCATGTTATTATGGGGATTACGAATTATATAGGAATAAACAGATCTGCACGTAACATTTCGCTGAAGGCTCATTTAGAAATGCGCTTTAGATTTGATGTGGCATCATAATATTCTCCATCCTATCGAGCGGCTGATCGATAATCGATTCGCATCACTTAAACGATCTGTTATGTACGCTAAATATACGTTCTAGTAGAAACTGCAAGGGGTTCTTAAATTTGAATGACTGTCGACTCGCAGATTCAATACTTTTAATGGAAAACTATAAAGATGAAATTCGCATTCTGATAATGCTCTATAAAATGAATTGTTGTTCATCATACTTTGAATTATCTCGGAGATTGAAAAACAGTTTTCTTAATACGTTCAGTAAGTTCTAAGTTATTGTATACACTGATGTTTTATTATTTAAATAAAAAGCAACAAATAAATACTATTATATCTAGATAAAATTTTCAACATAATATTTCAAAATTATTTGCACATTTTACCGTAGTTATTCAGCATTACTTGTACTTTAAATCCATATAATTATAATGATATGACGAGTTGCATATAGCATCGTAAGTTCAACATTGATACAAAAAATGGAGTCAGAAGTTGAAATTATTTAAGCCTTGACCGACAGGTATTGGAGCAATCCTGGGCAATTATACTTTTTCACGAATAGAGGAAGCAAGGTCTTCTCTCAATTTATGGCATTTTGTCTATATCATTACTGCGTACACACGTAAGTATACTGGATCAAACTGGTGTAGTTGAGAGCGTTTTTATTCGAAAATTGCGCTAAATATAGGGATGAAATTTTTTTTAAATGCAGAAACAAATTTTATTACATTTTTGTTTGCTACATCGATATAATAATTTTATTATTAACATTCTGTGTTCTTTTTTTTTACATTAAATGCATACATGTCTATTTTTATGGCCATTTTTTATTATAGCTTTTACATTATACCGAACATCTGGAAATCGCATTAAAGAAGCTAATGCCTTTACACAAATATTGATTTTGCGTTAAATAATTAAAAAGCCGTTGTATTCCGATAGGTAGTTAACATCCCTAAAAATGCCCAGCTCCACGCAATTAATGCAAATTAAATAATTTCGAACGATACACAATAAACTTGTTCCTCGCCCACTTGCCCTTTTTCAGCATTTATACACAAAATTAGTCTCGAACAATTGCCCGATATGATATATAGGACGAATTACCTCGATCAAACTGTCACCGTTACACGCGAGCTGCTGTTACTCGTCATTATTCTAAATCCCATGATGTAAATACAAGCTCGAATCTGGCATTCGTCATTAGTCGAGGTTAAGGCTAAACGGCTGCAGCCGCGCTCTCGATTCCCTCGATCAAACTCATAATTGCTAAAATAATTTAGCCGACAGTCAAGGGACCATGAATGCCCACAGCAGCGTCGCACAGCCGTAGCGATGCGATCGATCGCCCATTTGCGCGCTAAACGTTCCGTCGGCGAATTTCGCTCGCGGATCACGTCTTCGAGCTCAATGCGATCGCATTCTCTCTGTGGCGGGGAATATAAGCGCCGAAAAAAAATAACGCCGAGCTAAAGGAGAGCGACAAAAATCGAGAGCACACCCGCTCGCTCGCTCGAGAGCTACGGGACCACGTAGGAACAGCTCGCACACCGCACGTACGGCTCGTCTGCACGTACATTTGCGCCGAACGAGACGTCGCCCATTATACATAGCTATGATTCGATGCGGCCGAAAGGTCCGAGCGAGAGAAACGGAAAACGGAAAGCGAGACGAGAGGGGCTGCCTTGCAGGAGCGAACGTTAGGAGGGTGAGGGCCTTGGCGACGTTAATTTTCCGGGTATGCCGGGATAGCGGGCCGATGCTGTTATACGGACGATGTGCCTCGGGGAAGTGGCAGGGCTTGGCTGGCGGCATGTGATCGAGCGACGCGTGTTTAAGCGGACATAGCACGCTGTGATTTTCGTGCAGGGGCCTATAACTTCTTAAGGGCAGACATTGTCCTTGTTCCAAGCTTACCGCAGAGCGGGATGAAAATAGTCGGTTGATGTTGCTAAGCTCTTGATATAAAGACAAGCCAACGAATCTTTCAGCTTCTGCAGGGATTAACTGGAAGTTTGTTGATCACAGTCATATATATGCAATAATTTGTAAAAGCAATAGTTCTAGCGATTTTCATTGTCGTTAAGGTGTTTTTATCAAGATTGCATACAAAATGAATTTAAGATGGACTTGAGAAATTCGATTTCCTTGTTTCGGAACACTGAACATTCGACCCGCTATAATATGAGCTCTTACATTACTTTAGACATAGTAATACTTGGACACAAGGTCTTTATTTCGCGTAGCGATAAAAAAATCTGCGAGTTTTCAACTTAAAGATATTTTATAAGATGGGAAATTTCTCGCGAGGCAAAAATTCACCCTATAGCGTTTGTCACAAAGTTCTCGAAGCTTACAAAAATAACCGCTCACCTGCTTTGAAATAGGCCATACATATTCGCAAGGCGCGTATTCGACATAACACAGAGACACCGTCATCTCGCAACAGCTACAAAAGCAGACAAAAGCTATAATCGCGTAATCCGTCGGCTAAGAGGCACAAACGTATATAGAGACGAAAATATCTGGCCTGCACACTGACCACGAGCATTGTATTCAAGGGATTCGTTGACGGACTCGCCGCACTCCTCTGCAGGTATAGTGCTTCGACAAAGAGAGCGGCTCCCGCGTGGCAAGAGTCGCGCGCGCAGTGGGTGGACATTAGTTCATTGTTGCGCAACGCTCCACGGAGAGCAGACAGCCTCTATTTCGGTTATATAGTCGCAGCGATGAAGGACTCTATGGTGGAAGCCTCGCGCGCGCGCAGAGCCAAAGCAGCTCCGGCCTTTAATGTACTGTAGCTGATGCCAGGGCGCTAATCGAACTTCGATCGGGCCTCTCTCCCATAATCCACCAAGATTCGATTCGAGTGATACGCGCGCCAGTCGGATAATTTATAAGCTTCGGATAATTTATAAGGAATTTTCGGGTTTGAACGATATCTGGTGGAATCGGACGATGGAAGTCAATAATAATGCCGTTTTGCGGCGGACGAACAGCTGCATACGTAATGCCTCGGTGCATTATACCTATATGATTCGGATTCCTTTGCAAATCATATTTACGTGGAGCACTTTTGGCAAGTTTTATTCTCTGACGTAGGAACTTCGATATACACACGTTTTACGTTACCTATCCTACGCGTGGCTCTTTAAACTAGACGTTTCTAGAATCGTCAAATCCAAAAGTGAGAATTTAGGGATGGAAAAGCTTTTTTACAAGATTTTTCGCGCTTCGAGTCATATTATTTCTGGTAATTGTTCAGGTATCGGGCCACTCTTGTCGAAAGATTGTTATGTAAAATGAAACGTGGTTAGAGAAATCATTCGTTTTCGTGAATGAGTATATTAGTAAACATAGAACAAGTTTCATCTTTTTTATCCATACGAAAAAGAATGCGTAGTTAAATTGAAGAGAGATTGACTATTATTTAACTATTATTTGTATATGCACCGAATCAACATCAGAATTCAAAAAGTCTTTTAACTTTAATCTTGCGATATTTAAAACAAATGTAAAAGTTTTTAGATCTTTTTGGTTTACAAAAGAGTAGTTAGAAAGCATTTTACAAAAAAAAAAAAAAACACTCGAATGCTATTCTACAAATGTAACTTTTGACATAATTTTATTTTACCAATTTATCTTTTTAGTTTTAGTGACATTTTATTTAATAACCACACGTGATCGTTAGAACGAATTCATACTTATTTTCTCTTTTTGCTATTCTGTAATAAATTCGATTCCACAATCTTGCTATTCTGTAACAAGATTACAAATTATTCACGTGTGAAAAGTCAAAGAGAATCCTGAAACGTTACGAATCTCGACTTGACTAACCAGCCGTTCAACTCGGTAGCAAACGACCTGCGAGTATAACTGTATGGAAATAACAGCGCAAAGTTCATCTAACTTACATAAACCACTGAAATTAACATAATAGTACATTACGCAACTAGTGGGCGAAAGAGATTATCTCGACGATGGTGAAGATTGTCGCCCGAGCAAAACGAGGGTGACAATCACACGAGTTGAGATAACCTGAGCACACGTGTTGCGTACAATATTTTTTCATACAACGTGCGCAAAGGCCGATTTTACTTATTTATTGGGCTCGAAAAAAATATTGCATTTCCTAAAAGGTACCGCTGTGATCGTCGATTTTCTCTCAGCCTTTAAAGTCAAAATAGTATTTTTCCAAAAAAAAAGTTCAATTTCGAATGGTACTTGAACTTTTTGAAAATTTCAGGGGCTCATACGCGTGTGGCCTATAGTGGAAAAATAAATTTTTTATCGACCTCTGACAGTTTCACAGGATGTCGGGCAGCCTGTGTTGATGCTCAACTTTCCGAAAGGTCAAGTATCGTAGAAATTCAGATCGCTTACACCGTCAAACTCTTCAAATCGATAACATTGATTCGAATCGCGCCTATAAATTTTGTATTTCATCCATATAACACCCGCGATATTCGAGTATACACGCAGCAATCGTAAACAAATTCACGACTCTCGAGTGGGTTTAAAAACTGCGCCAATTATACCGGCACAGCGCGCTGCAGATCGTTGTCGGGAAATTGTGTCAGCTCGTATAAATGTTGCGCCGCGAACTCTCGCGAATTCTCTTTGACGGATTAATCCGCGCGTATGCGATGATGGCGCGTTGTGCACGGCTGCCTGATTTGCTCGTGCGCGCGCTGTATAATATATATAAAAGGGGTGCGAGACGTCTTATGAGGCGATAGCGCGCACTCGTGCGACTCGTGCGTGTGTATACGAATAGTCCTATTGAAAAGTAATAATTCCTAATTAGCGACAAGAGATTTTATAATGAAACGGCAATGGAAATTAATTGAAAATCTTTTGTTTGCCAAACGAATACGTATTAGGACGATGGAAACGTTCAAATGGCTGTGAAGTACAGACAGTAATCATCGTTTCTTTTGAAGAGCATTTGAGAATTCGAAATAAAAATGACAAAGGTTTCTTCCGCAAAGCTAACCTTTGCTTTGCTTATTTTCTTTCTTTATAATTTTTTTGTAATGGCTAACTCGACCATAATTAATACAGAGTTCTTAGCACTCTTTTGTATACTTGCTAACTGCAAGCCAATTAATTTTTCTCATTTTTGTACATGTATTTATTTAAAGAGATAGACAAAAATTCTCTATTTCTTGATAAAATTAATGTTCAACATATTTAGTTACTTTTATGTTGTGATTGTTTTGTCAAAACCAATGGTAAGTATACGTGTATTATCATTCCAGTTTAAATAGCTTTATTATCAGTAACAGAAACACAATATTTATCATGATCGAACATTGTTTTTCTTCTCTATCTCGATAGAAGTGGTGAAAATAAAATTCTTCATCCGCTGCAAGTAATGAACAAGCGAAAAGCAGTTTATTAAATCTGGGCAGGAGTTTGATCACGTGAAAATTCACTGCTGGCGGTGCGCAGTCGATCAAGCACCTAGCATTCTTATAGCGCTATAAGCCAGTGTTAACCTTTAATGGATACACATAGAGCTGCGCATTGCAACAGAGTCGTTAAATCTCTTTTTAATTAAAGCGCTAAAGTCACGCGGATCGCAGGTGTAGGCAGTGCCGGGATCGCACACGTGCCGAACGCCGCACACACCATCGTTATCGCTTTACGAATCGACTCGTAGCTCTCTTTCACTTTCAAACATTTCATTTCCTTTTCATTTATAGGTAATTAGATTTGCTGTGAGAAATAGTATTGAATAAAGTCTGGCATTCCTGGTATTGATTAATGAATTAGCGTTCAGTTTTACTATCAAGTGGAGAACTGAATATTTGATCTATTAACGTCTAGGCGCTAGATAAATTTTCATGGCCGATTGATATCCACGGTTCTAGCAAAGTTTTCTTACTTTTTTTTTTACGTATTTCAATCTTCCGTATGAAATGAACAACTATAGCAGTCGATTAACCAAATTGGTTTTGTAACGCAAATTGGCTAAGGACTCGGCTATTTATTACTCTTTGATCGATTTTAACTGAATATATTAAATGCTATGATAATTGTAGATTATGCAGATACTGCATTTTTTTGAATTTAATGTATTAAATCGATAATAAATTAATAATTAATCGAGAAAGTTGAGTATTACACCAATATCACGAGAACGACAGAGATGGAACATATGTGGACTGTGACGGGGCTACCGGAGGGCTACGGCAACGTGGCGACGCTCGGACCTATACTGGAGTCTACCCAAGCGTTTATGACCTGACAAATACTGTAATTAATTATTTTATAGATATTATATAAATATGTGAAATAATTTTATAGCAATCGTAAGAAAGATGTCAGTGATACGTGCATATTCACTCAAAACCAGCACCTTAATGACTTACACAGTCCTATTGGCTATAGGTGCATGACAGGTAGCGCCGGCATAATAGGATCACTGTTTTCATATGCATAAAAGTGTAGGAAATAAATAGACCATTTTACAGATTAATAAGTGATCGAGAAGGCTTGGATAATTTATGAAATCAAATATAAATCTTTAATATTTAGAATATTAATTCAAAACTGAACTTTCTAGCGGCAGTTCGGAAGAGCGGTCACGAACTTCAAGTTCAGAACTGAAAATAGACGCACTCGGAAAAAAAAGCTATAAGTCGGCTCATATAGAACGTAGATTGCTCGATCAGTTTTGTTTTAAATTGCGGTAGTATGAGTAGAAAATAATTTTTGACGCATCAGCAAGTTGTACCGTAAAATATTTAAGTATAGAGAATTGCGTGAAAGTAGTAAAAATAGCAAAATTGAATGGTGTTACTGTTTGAATAATAAATTCACTAAATCTTATTAGACGAAACTTATTTTCTACTCATACTAACCCAAATGAAAACATAATTAGCATCGCAGGTGTTATTTTAATTAACTTATAGTTCCTTTTCCCAAGCAAATTAATTATAAGTAGAGTTTTCAGTTTCGGACTCGCAGCGCGTGATTGCACACGTAACCCTACTTCATGGTATACATCACTTGTTCTGTTACTTATACGAAACGTACTTACGTCTTATACTTGCTTATAATTAATTGCTAAAGATTTATCTAAAAATTCTATACCACAAAAATAATTATTGTCTCCTGAATAAACGCGATTTACCGAGTTTATCGCACTGTTTCTGTATTCCGTAAGTGTATTGCGGGGGTATTTGGAATTATATGACATTTCGAATTTCTCTCACTGCTGGCATAGTTTCACATATTTCCACTTTGCCGATGCACCTAGACAATAGTGCTTGTTAAAACGTGGTAGAATGTGGTAGCATTGTCTATAGACATCGATGTCTGACTGTACACGGAACTCTTCTACTAATTTTCTATGTCTACAAATATCTACATTATATTAATTTTCATTAGTCATAATAGAGTATTTTTGAGGACTGCATCAGTTCAATCTAACCCCCATGTAAACTTTTGTCCAAAATTTCGGCGTTACTAATAAATATTACGTATTAAATATAATTGTTTCTTATTTTCATTCCTATAAAAAAACCAAACAATTCACTATTTATACTTGAATATTTTACAATGATCAACGATTAAACACTGGTTTGGTACACAAGTTGATCATTAACTATCAAGTCCATTAATCCACACCGCGTATATTTTCAAGATCAAACCACCGGGAATACACCGTATACGCAAGAAAAACACCAAGTAAGAAATGCGAAGAAAAAGAAAATTCAGAAGAATATTGTTTGCTCGGATCAGACGAAGAAATTATCCACTCTGGATAGCGCGATGAAAAAAGTCGAAGAAGACGAAAGTCCAATTGATTTTTTGCCCACGGCCAGTTGCGTGTACGCACAGGCGGATTTCGATTTTGAGAGATGTAGGTATGTTAGCCTGTAAGCTCGAAACGCAACCCGAGCATTCGCACGCACGCTTCGTAAGCTGCCCCTCGTCGCAAGTCGATTTCGCACCCGGGACGCACGCAATCCTCTCCTCGGTTTCTGCAGCTGAACATTGACCGCGCCGCGATCGCGGATTTCCTAATTGCGCTGCACGTGCTCGCGAGGGGATGACTCGTCGTTGGCAACGAGGAGCTCGACTCTCCGAGAGAGCGCGAATCAATTATTACGCTACCATCCGGCTCAGGCTGGATTACGGGCAGACTCGAGTGAACTCCCGGCCGAATCAACATAATAGCTATCCACGCGACTTCGACTAACGTTCGATCTTAGCGTTTAAGCTAAAATGTGAGTGAGGATCTTTTGCTTATTAATAGCTTATTAAATTGAGCTGTAATTTATTATTGTTAAACAAGGTGTATTAAAAAATTTCAGAATAATGCGCTGCATGATCTGCTAATCTGACACGTGTATATTTATGTGAAGCATTTGTTTAGTGTGGAATAACAGCGTCAATTATATAGCTTGTTAATTACTTATTAATGTTATTTTTATGGTATTATCAATAAACTGGAAGATTCTGTGAAATGCTATTGGAGTGTTTGATTATGTGTAATTTGAGTTAATTATTAAAATATTTATCGTCAATTCATTCCAATCGGCTTGCAATTGGTATCGTTATTAAGGGGATGTCGGAGCTATAATGACTGTCATGTAACGTCACATTGTTTTTGTTAATATAACGCCAGTTTAAGTATATCTTACAAAAAGAGGAGAAGAGCACCATTCACATTTCAATATAGAATGCATATCACATTTAAGAATTTCATTCTATTGACAAATGCGGCTAATTGATGGGAAAAAAAGTATGGCAGCGCCGTTTCGGCGTGACTGGTTTTGTGACATGTCTTATTTATATATTATTAAAGAATATCAAAATTATAAACGTTTATACTCTATTCAAGGAGAAGAGCACTCTTCGTATTTCAATAAGGAATAATTCTGTCACTTTAGATCTATGTTATTTTATAAAATCTAATCAAATTTCTGGAAAAACATCGCGAGGTTAAGCGACGGTCATTCTTGGCTCCGACCTCCCCTTAATGATCAGATCTTTATTGGAATTTAATAACGTTGTTTATGCTTCATTTCGTAACTGTAGTTATTACGTTATAATTTCGCTTGTACAGTTATTATCCGTGCAAACAAAGCTTCGTGAAAGGCACGTGAAAATAGTTCACGAGTACAGCAAAGAAGTAATATGCGCACATGAGCTAAATATTGATCGATCATTGATCAATTGACGGCCGTTAACTAATCAAGCGCGCTCCTCACTCACTACGGGAGTAAACATTGAATTTCAATTATTGTGGTGGTGCCTGCACTTTTCTGCAGCGCAACGCTGTTGCTTTGTATATCGCTAGAATTGCTTTTTCTTTCTAAAACTATTATAAAATACGGAAAAATCTTCCTATACCAAATTTTGTATTGATCGTAAAATGAGTTACATTTTTACTACAGATTAACTTTTTGCAAAGAAGGGAACTAAAAAGTACTGCGTTTTATACAACTTGGACGCATTACTGCATAATTATTAATTTATTAATTTTAACGCGCAACATAGGAGCTCGGAACGCGAATTCGTGTACACAATATATAATCACTCTTTGTTCATTAATTGTAGATAAAAATATAAAATTAATTTACAAATCCTTTATATTTTATCATAACAGATTGTACGGAACGTAAACCAAAAGTTCGCGCTGAACAAAGAATGCTTGATAAAGACAAATTTAAATTTGAAAGTTTAATGCGAAAGTTTGCACAATTTTGTCCAAGTTCAAACATCTTATTCCCGAGGATAGAGCAAGAATACTGCTGTATTCTTTTTGCAGCGTGCAGTGCACTGTAGACATATAAAGTTTAAAATATACTTTGCAAACTTGCGTTTGATTTTTATGCGAGCAGAAAAAGTATGAATTTCATAAAATACGTTGTATACGATCCCTTTTATACCTCATAAACTTGCCTATTACGTACCACAATAGATTTTTAACACATATCTTTCGTATCACTTTAAATCCCTCAAATTTATAAAAGAAAAAAAAACGAAATAATTTGCGTGTGTATTTTCTGAAAGAAGTGATTCAATCTAATATTGATTTAAAATTTAAACTTGTAAACTAAGGTACTATTATATATAATCTCGTCATTATACGAAGTACAACGAGCCACTTAATGGAAATTTTCAAATTAAAGCTAAAACTTTAAAGCTTTCGATATATACACTTGTATCCCTTAGCATTTAAGTATCTAATATAATTACGTAATACCCGCAGCTCGAACTTGTAATTTACTTGACTAACATAAATCTTTATTAAGTTGCAATTCTGTCAACAGGATTTCTAACAAAAGGCTTCAGCTTCATCGAGGTCGCGATTGTCGAAACAAAACCGTGACGCAGCAGTCAAGAGGAGCAATAACGGAACAAACCCGAGCGAAAACCACCGATAGGGAAAGGTGCGCTCTTATAACGTTTTCGACGTTCACAGCCGAAGGTGCGAGCTCTTCGTCCTTCGTGCTTCGGTACATGTAAACGCGCTCTCTGGACAAATCTTTTTCCGTCTCCAGTTTCAGTCTCTCCAAAATCAAATTACTCACCTCTACTGTATAAATATAATCTTCTGCCTTTGCGCGAGTCCCTTTAAATCAACTCGATAGAGTCAAAGAAACACAAATCATGCGGCATTTCTTATTATATATACTTTAAAATGTACGCGATACTCCTCAAATCGTTGTTTTCGGAGATGAAGCCCGTGGTAGGCAATCGCGGCCAATTACTACGTAATCGAGCTCCTAACCCGTATATTATACATATAGACACGTGCGAAACTCGGCTACAGCGAGCCATTTAAAGCAGTCGCTTCACGAAGTCGACTGAACACCCTATACACTGTAAACACGCTCTTCCGCTTAAACTAGTTAAGGACGTTCTTCGGCTAATCGACTTTAGCTAGATTTTTTTTCTTATATTTGTTTACAAACTCATTTTGTTGTTTTTTATCGATTGGTGAAAAGATTAGTATATGTTGCACTATTAAAACTCGAGATAATTAACGCTAAAGTTTTGGATTTTAACATGGGAAGTATATATGCCTAGCATGCTTTGAAGACACGTTTTAATTTATTGCAAAGCTGCAATAATAGCTAGAATTATCGAAAAACTAATACGTTGTGCAAGACTTAAAAAGGAATAAATTTATGTCGCAAGTATATCTATAATGTAGTACAGTCTATATAAAAGTGTATGTTGCGCAGCGTTTTTGTTTTATATTTATGATTTTTATAATGTTTATTTATATTTTAGTATTTTGTGGCACATAATTAATAGATCTTAATAATTAAGATGCAAAAAAAAGAAATAAACTTTTCGAACACACGGCGAAGCTGTTCAAAGTTAATTGAGGGAAAAAGAAGGAGACTCCTTTTTAGTCCCGACTAACTTTCTTTTTCTTCATGCTTCAAGTTTATGTGGAAAATGCATAAGTCAAGATTTGCTTTATGATGCGACAGAAGAAAGGTTCACTGCGATGCTATAGAAAACGTGAGATTTAAGTTGGCGACTGGATGTCCGGGGGACTATGTATCTTGTTTTCTTGCAGTAATTCATTACGCAACTAGCTTGTTGTTACTGTTTACTTCCTCATGGGAGAAAGATTTGTAATCGTGAACAAAAATTGATTTCAAAAAGTGTTATAGAAACATATCTCAAAATTATAGATGTAACTCATTTTCTGTCGTTTTCACATCGTATGAAAAACATTTTTTCATGAATGATTTTCTTTTGTTTATGATAAAAAAACATATTTGCAGAAGCACTGTGCGCCCTTGCAGTGTATGCTACTTTCTTTTAACACAAATACGTTGATTACTTTCTTTTACCCATTAATCCTTTTTTTTATAGATTTATATATCATCGGGCAATAACAGTCAACAGTAGACGATAAAAGTTGAAAAACGCTCGCTATAGTAAGGATTTCAATATTACAATATTTTACGAATTAAGACTCATTCTCTATAATCCATAAAATTCTATTTTAATGTTTTGACATTTTTCAACTTGAGTCGGATTTTTCAAACGAATGGCAAATGTCGGTAAGTATGCATGGCCGGCTCCTCCTTAAATAGTATTTTGATATCTCTTTTGTGAACCTGTATTTGGAATTTGTATAAATCCAAGTATTTTTTTAATTAATACAAATTATTTACTATTAGGTTGGTAAAATTTAAGGCGGAAAAATCAAAATATTAATTAACTCCAACATCTCATTTAAACTTATTGAGAAA
Organism: Megastigmus dorsalis; assembly: GCA_900490025.1. Lineage (NCBI taxonomy): Eukaryota > Metazoa > Arthropoda > Insecta > Hymenoptera > Megastigmidae > Megastigmus > Megastigmus dorsalis. The sequence goes on along the minus strand of UELU01117820.1, from coordinate 26,024 downwards.
AAGTAAATTATAAAGTATAGACCGAGAGACAATATTATGGTTTAATTTATTCACGAATTATTATATTACTTACCCATTGGAACAGATGATAAAATTTGAATTTTTTGTTTTATCTTTTTGAAATATCGCTCAAGAGGATTCGTGTTTTCGCGCTAATGGTGGAAGAGGCTCTTTGACAATATCGACAAACATTGACTATTTTTCAGTCTATTTTGTTTCGAACGGGTTTCATTCACCATAGAAGAGATATTAAGAATTCGTTTACGTAATGATTGGTAAAAATGTAGTTAATTTAACTTAAATAAACGTGACACTACATAATTATTATTTTACTTTGTATAATTTAAAAAATTGTGTGTTTGTTTTAGTTATTTAACGTACAATAGTTATTATATTACTTTATAATATCAGAAAAATTGGTAATATATGCATACAATTGAATCAAATAAACAATACAAGTACTTTTAGATAAAGCGGTACATAGTTGCTCCAGTAATCATTTACTGAAACCGAGAGTAATACTTATGAATAATCTATTTAATAGCAAATATAAATTAATGAAACAATTCGAGTAAGTAATTTCATCGTTAAATAGAATTATTGCGAGATAAAGGCTCTTTACTTCCAATGATGGGTCTCAATAGACTCGTTACTCAACGCTGCTGTATATAAATTAATTACATTATTTGCCGCTCAAATGCTCAAGGCTTTAACTATAAACTTGTGGGCGTATAACCATATTTAAAAATAATACTTGCTAAAGTTATACCACCATATTTCAAAGAATGCAATCGAAAAATTTGTTGAGTAAACATGAATGGTATGAGAGTTGAATTTCAAAATCTAGAGCATCACTCAATATAAGTCAAATACTCACCAAGAACAATACATTTAATTATAATTAAGATTTAAATGGAAGAAATATAAAATCAAAAATAGATGATAAATATATAATAAGCAATATATCTTGGCATTTCTTTGTGTACCATTTAATAGGTTAAATTATCAAAATATTGCGTTTTATTTTTAACTTTTGATTTCGATTCTGATTGGATCACACAATACATAAATTTAAGTATACCTTGGCTAATGATACCTATTTAACAAATACCTAAAATAAGCAGCAACTTCGAGAATGATCGTGGTGCGATTCCATCTGAGTTTTTATAAAATCTTTCTCAAAAGCTCACCGTTCATTATCCTAAATAATTGTATATTTAATAACTAATTTCGACAAATATTTCACGCACAGCGTGAGCATAATACAAAAAGTTTTAATGACAAATGTTTTGTTAACCGAAACACTCTAATAAATATCCCACTACACAAGTTTAGCTTGCTTATGAAAACAATTTCTGATTCAATTTATGGTATTGCGCTGCCGACAATGTCCAAGACCTCCCGCGACCGCCTCTGACCCAGTTTTCAAATAAGATAATCGAGATGCGCCTTTGTCACCATTTATATTCTACAGGTTCTAAGAATCTGCGCGCACTTCGTCGGTACCATCTGCGTATCTAGATGATGTACACGTGTCTCCGTTGCTCGACATTAAAACGCGAGAAATCAGTGCTGAAATCCAGTGGTATTTATTATCTTGTATTTTGTCATTATTCATTTTCGAATTTGAAGTATTTCTAATTTATAGTATGTGTAAATGCCTACTTTCTTATTCTTTGACTTTGATGTAAAATGTAATAATTGTTATATTGCACTCAAATAACCTAAGAGAAAAAATTTCACTCTATCTACAAGTAAAATCTAATGTTGTACGATTTTACTCGAATTGAGTCAATATTAGACAATATAGTTAATATTTAAAGTGAAATTTGTTAGTTGTATTTTTTAAATAACATTACTTACTATAAGCTATATAAAATATTACGCTAGTGGTCGAGTGAAATAAAAGATGCTCTCGATACAAGAGATATCTTTTAAGTGAAGTAATTTTAAGAGATTAAATTCTATAATACTTTATTTAAATAACAGAAACTACTCAAACTAAGAAATAAAATTATCCTTTTATACAGTAATACTTTAGTTCACTCGTAATAAAAAAAATTTGATTAGAGCACAAAGCTACTCTGAGCTTAAATGAAATTAATTTTGTTTAGGAACGATAAACAAAAATAGTGCTGTATAAAATATTAATTTTAGAAAGAAGCACCTAAACATTCGTGACATGTCTTTTTGGGCACAACAGTTCAAAAGTAACAATAGTTGGTGAGTCCTTGTCCAGTTCGAGAAAAGGAAACAACAAATCGGTGAAGACAATCTTTTATATATAATGAATATTTCCGATTTACCGGACGTAAGTTATGTTTATTAAAAGACATTTTGTATTTTATTTATTATAAAAAAAATCATTGATAAGTTAATTAGTAAACAATTTGATAATTTAATAATACATATGTATTGAATTTGATTTGAGGATTGTTTGAGATCATTAACTAAATTTTCTAGTTATTTGCAAGCCAACAACGTGACAAAAGAGTCTGCAAAAGTCTTAGAAGGTAAAATAATTAATACAAAAGGTATGAGTAATATTAGAATAAGAGAGAGAGAGAGAGAGAGAGAGAGAGAGAGAGAGAGAGAAGGTGGGAGAGAAATTGTCAATGACAAATTTAAAGGCAGTCACCATATGGCGCATTCAATTGATACATACATCATAAACGAGATAATTTAAAAAATAATGATCAATATAATATAATACGGTATAAAATATTAAATAAAATACAAGAAAGATATACAAAAATAAAAACACAATAGTATAAAAGATACAGTGCCCAGGATATAATATTCAATGCAAAATAGTAAGCTCTAGACCAAGTAAAACCCCTATGATCACAAAATAATACCCGATAACTCTATAGTCACGTTAACTCTAATTGCCGCAAGAATTCGAGGAGCTGCGTTGCAAACGCAGTGGGCGTAAGTTGACTTTACGCCCAGTTCATACTCCGCGGCAAAGAATTCAACATATGCACAATGAAGAATTCTGAAACGCAGACGTTCTACTCGACGGAACAATGATTTGTGTAAAATGCAGACGCTCGGAATGTCCCACATTACAAAAGAGGCTGGATAATTTATCAAAGATATACCGAGGGAAAACATAAGTATACGAGCTCCATACGAGCGTGTAGATAAGTTTATTAAACTGTGTAATTTGTTTTATTACAGTATACATACGACATTATACGATTATTATACATTTAACAATTTTTGTTATCTCACTCATATTCAAACAAAAAGATACATTTAAATCTAAACAGTAGGGTCAAATTTTCACCTTGTTAATGACATAAAATTAACATTATAAAATTCAATTTTCACTCACAAAAAATTTAGCGTTTGGATATGTTATAATGTTTTTGCCAGATAAAATCCTGGAATAAATTTAGTTAAACGCATCTTACTAGGAATGATATGCACATAAATAGTATGAAGAGTGATAGTCATTTTAATAAAGTTAATATAAACTATAATCAATAGTGATGAATATAAATGGAAACACATTACAATTTGAGGCAGTATATAACTATCAGGAAAGCAAAAAAGTGAAAATAACTAGATTCGTATGCCTAGTTTTCAAAAAAAGTAACCTACAATAATTCGAATGGTGGATCCAATATTTATCAGATAAACATATTTTCGTGTTCACTTAGTTTTTTAAAATAATTTTATAGTTAACGCGCCTCTAGTATATTTCGAAAAACGACTTTTCTTAAAAAAATTTAAGTATTCGAATAACGAACAAACTATACTTTTATACAAATAAAAGTTAATTCTTTCATTCTATTGATACTTAATTTAAGAATGATTTCACTTCTCCTGCGAACTATTTATTTTCAAATTCCTTCATCGTATCCATTATACATAAGGGTTTCTTAACTTCTTTAAACTTCTTTCGCGTTGATCTTTGAACTTCTAAGAATCGTTAGGCTTACAACTCAGAAAGTGCAACTTATCGAAATGCGTGACACGACGAAAGTTCGATTTATATATAGTCATTTACAAAAAAAAAGAAAAGATAAACTTTTGGGTACGTCCATTAGGTGATTTGAAATACTCACAACATTAATTTATTGCTTTTAAAAAATAAATTCTTAAAAATGAATTAATCTTAGTAAAAAAGATTACTTTTAGTCCAGATGATAAAAGTTATTGAATTAAGTGTTCATATATATGTAGCTCAATTTAAAAACAGTCATTTGAGGATAAGATTAGAAACCTTTAAAAAGTAAAAAAATTCTTATGATTATTAGATCTTTTGGCTTGGTATATGTACAAATTAATGATATTATGTTTTTGATAACATATACAATAATATTAATAATGTATATTTTAGCAATAAATTATTTTTTAAAAAAAGCCTAATTGGAATAATGCGAACAGAAGGCTTGTCCTAATGAAAAGCATAATAAATTATTTTCGATAAATATTACATATATTTACCAAAAAATGATAATACTTGGTATTTTGATAAAAGTCCGCCAATTACAACATTTAGCATATTAAACAAATTATAAAAATATTACATAAAAGCATGCGCATGTTATTCAGGTATAATATAAATTCGACTTACAGATTTAATTGTGTAATTTTTTTTATTCCAATATTTAATTATTGTTAATAAATATTCCAGATACAAAATTACATAAAATGAATAAGTGGATAACGAAACAACAAGCGTTACATGAAAATCTATATCATCCACTTTATTACTCTACACCGAAACGTACTATACGCATACACGCGATTCAACACTCTTCATTAACTGTTAACTTGATGAAAAGGTTCTTATTTTCTTCAAATTGGTTCAAAAAAATAAAATATATATAGGCGTACTTGAATTTTTACCCAACAAAATTATATCGGCAAAGCGTCGCATATACGTAAATAATATTTGCTCATACACTCTTTTATCGCGGATAAAATAACAAGTTTGTCTCGCAAAAATTCAAAATCTAGTTACATCATGAAATTTAATGTATAAAAAAAGCGCAATAAGAAGACGCGCGGAGATTGTAACGCCGATTCGAACGCGTGCCAGTCACAAAAACGCGAAACAATAGCAACTTATGACGCTAGCTGACATGTAACTCTTTTAATAAAGTTGCCAACAAGCTGCTTGATCATATATATATGTAGGTAGCTTTATCATGATATTGTGAAGAGTAAGGACAAAGATCGGTCGAGTTGGTGCGTTGAAAAAACAGCTTCGTCGAGTAGAGAGAAGGGACTAACGGAAAATATATATCGAAGCGATATATAAATTGAATAAAAATATGTCACAAACAGTGGCGGCCCTTGAAAACACTTTAAAAGCCGAATTATAAGGGTCAAGAGGCAATTCCATGTATCTGTATTGGAAAGAGCTTTCTACATTGGTTCGAAAAGAAATGAAACCGAAAGGTGCCACTGTAAAACCTCGTATATTAATATGTATCAGGCTTTTTATTTAATTTTAATAATGCTTTTTATGCGGTCGTAATAAAGAATTGACACCGTCTAAATAAGCAGTTAAAGTGCGATGCTAAGTGTAATATATGGAGGCCTGTAAAAACAGATACGAAAGGTGCGAAAAAAAAAACAAAAAAAAATGGAACGAGTATCAATAGTGGCTCATACTTGGGATAGAGCAGCAAAAGAAATGCTTGTGCAAAGTAAAAAGTAAGGCCGGAAAGGCTTTTTCAAGGATAAAATATACACCTACTCTTGTAAAGTGATGTTTGCGTTACATCACCACGTCTGCGTAATTGAAATAACATTACTAATAAAAGAATTAAATGTTTTACCGAAAAAAAATACTTTCAGCTTGTTAATTTCGTTAGCAATGCTGTCTTTTATACAAATCCATGTATTCTTTACATTTTACACAATAAGACAAAAAACTTTAATATCTTCCGGCTTTATGTGGATTTTTGTTCATCTGATAATTTTCTACAAAGAAGCACAATCAATTTAAATAGAGTTACACATACTTAATGAGATTGCTCACTTGATCAACAATGTTAAATTGAGCTTTTTTACCACAGTATATTTTGTATTAATAGTGATGTAAACGTAAAACAGATATTTTATACTATGTATGTTAAAAGTATTTTCCACCAATTAAGTGAAATGTATAATGAATCTGCTGCATCCATAAAGACCAGATTATTCAAATTATTTGACTGATGTTAAAGTATTCGAAGTTTTTACATTAGATGCACAATTGTAACTTGCAAGAAATGTGCGCCTGCTTAAAAAATTAAGAAAAATTTAGTATTCGGTTAACAATTTGAAAAACCGGACAATTGTCGGTAACTGGACATAAAGGACCGGACGGATCAAGAAAAGGTAATCTGAGTTATATTTACGTGCTCGCTAGATTCATTCGTTTATAGTATTTGCACTAAATAATGGAGACTCGGATACTCAATTCACACTGTATTATAGTTTCTTTTCTACGATGCAGATCGCCTTACGAATACAAATCTCGTTTCTAATTTTGTTTTTTAAATATTATAAGCGTGAGCGTTTACAAGATAATATATATTGTCAAATTAAGTTTGTAATTCAAAAGCAATATATTTAGTTTTTTTAAATATAAACAATTTCAAACAGAAATACTCCTCCGATATAGTTCTCGCAATACTAAAGAAGAGCTGCATTCAGTTTGTTAGTTTCTTCGCATTTTAATATTTTTTTGTATCAAAACTTCGGCAGTTCGGCAACTTCTAATGAACTGTAAAATTTTTAAGAAAAGCGTACTTTAGTACGTGTTATATATTGACCATAAAAAGTTGTGCCCCTTTAGGAAAAATTTACTTCCACCTAATTCCGTCTTTTTATTCGCAACGAAAAGTTTTGCATATAAAATTTTATTTACGCATCGTTTCGAAAATATGCATTCTACTGATTGATGGATCAAAGTATAGCACCCCTGAAAATTTATTACGATGGGTTTCGAAATTATCTGTGTTGGCAAAAAATGATTCAATTCATAGTCCAAAAGTAGAACACGAGAATATTACACTATAATTGTATATTAAATGTAAAGTAGAATCTCCCAAGACCACGTTTTTAACAATCCCATGTTACTTGTTTTAGAGATTTGACAGATGAATAAAATAAATTAATATTTTATGTATGAGTGTTTAACTTCTACAATTTTTAATCTATTTTTAGAAAAATAATTTCAAATTTTTCTTTGAAAAGGATCGTTACTTCTTTTGAGAAAAACAGTTGTTCACTAATAACGAATGATGTCACTCTGTAAACTCGTAATTACCAGTATATACGAAACACTTAACATGACCTGATATACCAACATGTCTCCTATCTCGCGACTTTATATTTTTAATTAAACTTACAAGTGAAAATAGATTTTATTAAAAGATCTCAATGTCGGTTTTCTCTTTAATTTTTCAAGCGTTATTATTGACATTACAATTCTTAAAAATCGAATTGAAAATATGTTCAATCCTACAATCAAAGCACAAGAATCCTTTATACAATAAATGTAATTGGTAAAACGATATCAAATACCTGCGAGCGAGCTTATTAATTTATTGATTTTGTATTTATAATTATTTTAAAAAAGACTCTATCAATCAACCTCAGATTTTATTAATAAATGTTAGCAAGATAGTTGAGCTTTAAGCAATTTTGTGAATAACGTCAATCACATTTCCTAGTATCTTAAGAAAGAGGCAATAGAGACAAGAGTAGACATGTTTATATATAACTTAACTTTGTTAAGCTCAACAACAAAAGAAATGTTATTTTGAAACATATTATTTGTTCCATACCTATGTTTAAATAAGACAATGAATACTGCAAAGGATTCTTTTATTTTATAATAAAAATACAATAAAAACAGAGAATGCAATACGAAATCAAATATGCTCTAATTAAAAATATTTAGAAGCTTTAGAAGGAATTGAATACATCTTCACATAAAAGAACGATTAAAGGTTCATTGAGCCAAGACTGAAGTAGAAGCTTTAAGCAATGAACAATTAAAAAAAAAAGAAAATCATGTTAATACAGTTGAATCGTAGTCACTTGAATTATCTTACTTTATTTGCAGGCTATTCATTCTATTAACATCTTTCGTGAAAAAGGGACTGGCGGTATCGATCCACAGGTGGCAAGAGACAAAAACACAGTCACGCGGGTCTGCGGGGCAATAAATTGATATTTAAATTTTAAATTTACCTCAAAAACCTCAACTTTGAACTATAAAACAACTTTGTAAATAAATTTTAAGTATAAGAAAATTCAATAATTTTAGTATCTACTGAATGAACAATATTTGGACTATATTCCATGGGATATCCCAAATAACTGGTAATTGTAGTCTTAGACGATTTAAGATAACGATAAAATGAAGTGGCTGAAGACAAAATTTTCACGCAGCTAACAATTTACGATCAGACTATCTAATAGAGAGCTAGAAAAAATTTGACGAATGCCATAAATCATATTACGAAGGCAGACGATCATAATACGAAAAAGGGAAAAAAAATGAATAATCTTCGTAGCGTAAAAAAATTAATATGTGGAAACACTATTTACTAGCTGCGCAGACTCGCGACTGAAATAAGAACTGGGCCAAAATGAACATGGGAAGCCCCTTAATCTTATATTAAAACGTAACGTAGAACCGATTGGTTATGGCAACCTCAGCGATGATAAAATTATCTACTCCGTGGATTGAGCCTTTTTTTTCCTTCTTTGCCTTTTGATAAGGGATGCGCGCGAATGAGGTATAACCATGCGCGTAACCTGGAAGCTTTAAAGAACTTTTACGGGAAAGGTGAAAATTGAATATTTCATGAAATTGAGAGTTTGCTTTTCACCGACTTCCTAATAAATGTTACATTTTTTTCGTCGGCCAGGGTGAAATTTTCATATATATGGAAAAAAAATGAAACTCGCGAATTTGAGGATTTTTTTCAATAAATCTTGATCCCAAAGATATTGAATCATATATTAAAAATAAATGCTATGTATTCAAAAAGTGTTGACTGTCGGAAAGCTGAGAATTATTCCCAAAATTAAATTGAAGTAAATTTTACGATTTTAAATTTCGTATAGGTGTGTAATTTCTATTTTCACTATTATACATGTAGTTATTACTACCTCAATGGATTTGAGTTACATACATTATCAAGATGATATAAATCGCGGATTGTAATAGTAATCCAAAAAAACATCCTTTGCACAGTCGTAGCCGATTAAAAATTGCGCATTTTAAAAAAAGCGATTGATATAACGCAATTTTAATTCTTTTTAAATATTTTCTTCTTTCTATTTTTAATTTGATGAACAATTTTGCTAACTGACAGCTAACAGTTTAAATCAATTTACTGTACAACGCACATATAAATGGTCACGTAGAATTGGCAAAAAGAAAAACTAAAAAATCTTTACCAGCTCCATAAATGCACGTAAAGAAATATAAGAATATGAAGGAAGGAAAAGTATAAAAAGTATAAAAATAGAGCAGAAATCTTGTGGGTGCTCTTGATATTATATTTAATTTGATGTACGTTTATAATTTTTTACTTCCATCTCCACGGTCTGGATACCGAGCGAAAAATAATGAGAGTTGATTTAAATCAATCTTATTGAGTTCAAGAAATAATGTTAACACACACACACACACACACACACAGAGATACACACATACACACACTTACGCACACTTCTATTCACACAGGGAAAAAAAAATCACCATTAGAAAACTTCCATGAAGAAGCTATAAACCTAAACATTTCATGTTTACGTGCGTCATCAAGTACCGCATGTATACATTCTTTATACGTATATTAGATAAATGTATCAAAAAGTACACTGAATATTGAAGAATGTCTTTTAATCAAAAGGTATATAAATTTTTTTATCACAATACCAATTTTGATTTAAATTATACATTCATTAACTCGTGTGACGCGAAACTTATTATTTAAACTTAAATTATTTAAAAAAATAATATACAGCAGTAGAACCGTGTTCCGTTCGAAAATAAAACTTATGCGAATAATTAAAATGAAATTCAATTAAATTTCTAATTTTCAGAAGCTTTTTCTTGCGCTAACTTAAATAAATTACTCCCAATTGTACACTAACGTACGAGCTCATTACTTTCACTTATTCAAATGAACCACGGTATCCCATTGCATTGTCTTCCATTCCAAAGTTCAAAGCTAAAGAATTTTATTATCTAATTTCGTATACTCGCAGGGCTGCACTACTGTTTAGTGCTTGGCGTACAACGAGTCTCCACACATTAGGTGCAAAAAATGTCACTCGCCGCTCTTGTCAACCAAAATTCCTGTCCAACTTGCACTTTGTCTTCCGGCTTCGTAACTTCTTTTTTTTTTTTCTGGTGCGTTGGCGGGTAACGCGCGCACCTTTTTTAAATTTTCGTGCTCGTGTCGGAACGAATGCGCGCAGCGCTGACCGCGGAATTAAAAATGATTTGTGTTGAAAAGAGAATTAAGCTTCGAATGCTATATATGAAGAGTCCAAGTGCCGAAAAAGAGTTTCGCGCTCTTTTTCATCGTATTGCGCACAAGCTTAAGCGAGCTTAGATAAAAAAAAAAGGACGGAAAGAAAGTTTTCCTCCTCCTTTTTTTTTATAAAGGACGTGCTTTGTATACTTTTTCTGGGAAAAGAGATAGACCATTTTTCATTATTCATTAAAAGTGAAAGCGCGATCGTTTGCAGGAAAGAGTCCAAGATCAAAGTATCTTTTTTCTCGATAACATGACATTTTGGTTAGGCCGCCTTGTTAAATTAAGTATGATCTCCAGTATCTAATATCGTATACTATATTATAGATATCTTATTACATAAGTAAGTTCTAAACGAGAGAAATAGATTAATGGTAATTGAAAAAGACAGTCGTTGAAAAGTTTTAACCAGGCTACATGCAATATTAGGATGAGCTTTCTAATACAAAACTGAATAGCGCTATTGTTCAAAATCTAACATGTGAATAAAAGGGTTTTTAAGTTTAATAATTACTTATTCTTCACGCTAAAAAGTATATGTGATTATTTGTAAAACAAGCAAGTTTCTTTTAAAGATTTTTATGTATTGCTTAAGATATGCAATATATATTATCTATAAAAAAGAGCACCAATTTGAACATTATCAAAGACAGAGAACAACATTGAAGGCGCAACGTATCTCTTGTATTCAATAAAAATGATAAAAATTCTTTATTGAATAATATCGCGATTTCCTGCGAAAAGCGCGTCGCGACGAGCTCGAAAAAGCGACCTATCGCGCGCAATATTGCTTTTCACTAAAAAAAAATTGATAACTCGGACATAAAAAAAGAAAAAAACTTGTGAAAAAACTAAGGGAAGTCCTTCGTTCTGAGTAAACGCGCGATGCGTCATGGGAAGTGACAAGAAAGTATTAGGGCGCGAATTCGTCGATGAAGCAAAAGCGATTCCGCGGCGCACTATCGACGAGAGAGAAGCGCGCGATTTCCGCGCAGTGGCTATACACGCGGGGCGAGAGAGCGTAAAAACACATACGCACACCGCCCACGACGCGATCAGCAGCCCTCCTTTTCTCTATTAAAAGTGAGCTCCGCGATGTTTTGACAGAGCAGCGCGATCCCGTGTACTTGTCGTTTTCCATTTCCCTGTATCTCCTTCTCTGTCTCTCTCGCGTAGAAACAATAACACTCGCTTCTATTATATCCCGTAAGCAATGTACACATACGCTGTACGCATAACCCGAGTGTATACAAAGCGATAACAGATGCACAAACTTTTCATTCGTCCTCGCGGGTATAACGAAAATTTTTAAAAGCACAGTTATGATACAGGCCAAATAAAAGCGGAGAAGCACCGATACAATCGCGAAAGTAATACATTTGCGCATTTATTTATTTTCGTGTTACAACAACAGATGTACAAAAACACACAGAGAGACGTATGGATGATCCGATGAGTTATAACGAACACAACATGACTGATGATGTGCGAATAGTGATAATAACGTGTGAATCGATGACAGAGGTGGCGAGGCCAGACTCGAAGTTCCGTGCGCGCGTTCGCGATCACGAAACCCGTAGGATGAATGAGAAGACAACTATGTAGAACACATCACGAACTTACGCTTCGCGGAAATTTCGACGCTGCAGGAAGCGACGAGTAGAACCGTCAAAAATAACGCCGTAGTTGTCGATGGCGGGCCCTTCATTGCGCCTTGCGATTTTTCTCCAACCTGCGTCCTCTCCTTGCGATACTCGAAAAGATGCTTTTTTTCTCCCGCTTTCGTTTTGCCGCTGCGAGCCTGTAGATAAAGGATAGTTCCCAAAGATTTCATTAAATTTCTGCGTGTCGCGCTTAATTAAATATTGGAGGAGAAAAAATTGTGACAGCTTTGCAAAGGGATTTGGATATAGAGTGTGTCGAAAGGATGCATTATTAATTTTGCTTATTTTTCCGTGATATATACTTAAACTTTCTTATCTCTGATAAATAACTGTCTTTCTTATCTTAAATACACATTTGCCTTATCTCTTATGTGTTATGGATTTAATTTTGTCGTAACAAAAATATTTATACACTCGGGGATGTAAAATTGTAATTTTAATAGTTATACACTCGAAGGAAATGCGGTCGGTATATATTATGCACAATGAAAATTGTGTAAGATTTTATTAAAATTAAATTGTATGCAAATGAAGAATTTATGCGTTCCCTACACACAAGCTAGGAAAATAGTTGACCAAAGACTTCTCTATATTACATTTTTTAATATAAATTCAAAACTTTATGTAATACACTATCGGAAAATTATAATATATTACTGATAAAATATTTATAAAAACCAGGCAGATATATATATCCGTTTGTCACGACAAAGACCCGTTCAAGTTACCGATAAAAAAATTTAGTCTATCAAAGAGAATAAGGTGGTCATTATTATCTGATATCTATAGAATTGAAGCATTTAGTTTTTGTCACACCAAGTTGTTTTAAAAATGCTTTCTGTTATAAATGAAAAAAGTACTTTTTATTTTCTCTTCTTTCGATGAACCTTATATCGAAGTACACTTTTAAACAACTATGAACCATGACAACACTAACAATTGTAAACTCTTAATGATCTTGAAAACTTTAGGTAAAATCCTTTAGACGTCAAACCAAAAAAGAAATTCCAAATTACACAATTTTTTTCACGTTGAATTTTTATTATTTTTTAGTTAAGAAGAACGAAAACTTTAATCTTACTGAACAAATGAAACGGGTTTTTATACATAGATTCTGCATGGGTTACGCGCTGAGAACGATGATCTTTTGTAATTTGAACATGAAGAGATTCTTCTTACAAAATGAATCAGAAAGTTTAAAATGTATTTATACATGACAACTTTGATCGTAGGTTAAGAAAACCACTTAAATCCAAGAAAACTTTATTTACAAAAACCACAATCGCCTCGCGCGAACAAAATAAATCCTGTCAAGCAATGCAAAACGAGAACTAGGTCTTTGCATCTTTTTCAAACTCGCAAAGTTCAAGTCCATCACAACCGCGCCTCTCAAACTATATACACACACCAAACTATATGCACAGCAATAGATAATGACCAAAAGCAACGGATAAGCAGTAAATAAATAAATAAAAAAAAAAAGGTAACAACACACAAAATTGCAAAGAAAACGAAAAGAAAAATTGGTGAATGCTGGAGCACCTTGTCGTTCCTCGTTTCAATAATCCTCTCGGCCTTCCCCTCTCGATCACGCACCAGCTCGATCTCGCGAGCAGTAAGACTCTCTCGTGTATCGCGGATGTATATAGGAGGGACGAGCGAGAAGTGCACGCGAATGTGGGGAAAGAGTGAGAGAGAGAGTGAGAGAGAGAGAGAGAGAGAGAGAGAGAGAGAGGCAATAGAAGCTAAGGGGGTCGTCTGTCCGTGGTACGAGGTGGTGTCCGCTCCTCTCGATGCTTCCGCCGCGAGCAGGTGGTTGTGAATGGGGCGAGCGTCCGCGGTACTGCCGAGGTGATCCCTTTTCTACATAGGCGAAGGCGGCGCGGCGAGTTGCGCTGCGCGCGCGCGTGTATGTCTATACAGGGGCAGGGGCTACGTATAGCGCGGCATGGGCCAGGTGTGTGCCACCTCGCTATATATGTATGCACACATCGGCGCGCAGCAGCTGCGTGGATTGGAGGAGAGAAGCGCGCGGCAAATCGCGCGCGAGCCGAACTTTCGGTGGTGGTGGAGGGACGCTTCCTTTTCTATTAAGTTTTTGCTTCGCTAGAGAGAGAGAGAGAGTGGGAGATTGATCTGTTGATGACGCCTTTTCGCGGTGGCGAGAGACGTGACGCGTGAGAAATGCCAACGCTTTGTATATAGGTGGGTGATAATGGTACACACGCGAGCGTTTGAGGGTTGAAGAGGAGAGAGAGAGAGGAGAGAGTTTTTAAGAGAGAGAAAGAGAGAGCAAGCGCGTCAATGATGACTTTTCTTATTTTTCCTCGTTCTCTCATCTCCCCTTACTTTTTTGTGTATTGTATGTGCGTGTACTCTTGAATACAAAATACAATATATGCTACTGTGTGTATATATACTTGCTTTATTGATATTGATTTCTGTATACTTGTCTTAGACGGCTTTCCTTGATTAAAAAGTGTAGATGAGACATCGAATCGCACGCTGCCGTGATTTTTTTCCTCCTTGTGTTTGTAATCGAGACGCATCTAAGTGCTCCAGATGACTGTGCTAGTGTTAAAATTTGTGGCATCTTAAATGAATATTTCTGCGAGAATAGTATACGTATAGGTGTATCCGTATTTGTGTCGCAACTACCTACAACCTATATAATATGTGGATTCGACTTGCCTGTTGCCAAACTCTTGTACATCGATTTACATCGTTTGGGTCGGATATTTTAACGCTTAAAGTACACGATGTTTATAAGGACTGACGTTGATGTTTAAAAAAAAGGAATATGTACTTTTTCGAAGAATTTAATCTTAACCCAACCCCAGTGTCAGAGCTGGCATTTAAAAATTAAATATATTGCGGTGCATATTATTTTTTCCGCTACTGAAATATTAAAAAAAAAAACCTGAATGAAAAGAATATCAGGAATCTAAAATTAGCTTGTACAGTAAGATTAAAAAAAATCTTTAAACTTTATTTCTTATGTCTTGTGATATTAAACTTCATCGCCCTACAAAAGAAAATAATCAAAATAGGGATAGACTAATATTAAACTAGCTCTTAACAAATAGCTATTTCTTGTTATTTCAATTACGAGATAGTTAAATGCAATTCACTAATTGGACAACCACAATTTTCTCTTTAAAGACGGGGCACAATTTTCCTTTGAAATAATTTGCACAATTTCGTCAACGGCTAAGAAAGACGTCAATAGTCAGTTAAAAGAACAGTATACAGCACCTGAGAAAACACACGATACGTGTCACTCTCGAATGCGCGACTCTTGCAGAAACTTGATCCTACAGTCAAACTTTACGAAATAACAAAGGATGCCATATCGTAATCTTACAAGTACATAAAAGGCATTTAACTCGAGTATCGCCCTTCAAATACGCAGCGCATAAACAATAGACGGTGTTCGCTTGAATGATAAATAGCAAGTTGGCATGCCGAGTGCAAAGATTGACACTTAAAACCGTGTGTGTACCCAACTTGCGAAATGAGTTAGCTTTAATCAAATTTAGAAACAAAAAGCTCCAAGGCATTACAGGACGCCTATGTAAATGTAAATGTTAGTCGTTAGTAATATATATCGTAACAGATTAAGTTTATCTATAGATGCAATTTAACGCATGAATAGAAAGAGTGCGAGAAGCGTACGCACAGGTTCCATGCAATATTTTTTGCAATTTTGGAGTGCGCCAAATTTGCTTTTCACACATAATTATTCCTACGTAAAATAACATACTTTATAACAGTGTGTAAAATTTTACTTTTTGCAAAAAGAATTAGGTATTTTCCGCACAGGAGTGCAAAAAACATTGAATTTTAACTTTTCCTTAAGAAGATATTGTTACAGGAAATACCTTTCTCTAATAATACTCCAATAGTAGGTGTACACCCTCAAGCATATGCACACAATAAATACGAAAATATCTATATTATATGCAATTGAAAACATACCATAAATAAACATCATTTTCCTTTTCAATACTTTACTTTAATTTATGGATTCAGAAGTACCTACCTACACATATCGACTATATCCTACCGCGCATTATTACGAATCCTCATTCATTCTCCACACTTGCGCATCACTAAATCATATCCAATTATATCAATAACAGAAATAAATAAAACATCTAGATCATGCGTATCGATATAAAATCACTAACGGACACATAAAAGGGCCACAACAGCTGAATAAACCATCCTTACATTTCCATAAAGTTCGCCGTTCCCGCTACGACGCTCCTGCGGCTTCGTCACATCCGCCGGATAAAGAGCGAGAACGATAAGATGTTATACCAGGAGCTGCTCGCGCGCGACAACAGCGGTGTTAACACGGCGGGGTGGCAATGGGCGATCAACCTGCTACATATATATAAGAGAGAGAGAGAGAGAGAGAGAGAGAGAGAGAGAGAGAGAGAGAAAGAGAGATAGAAAATCCCGCGCCGAGGGTCAATGTTCCTCGACGCGTCGCGAATGGCAATAGCACCACTTGTGCGTTGTTTCGAGCTCTCGTACTTTGGGGATTTTGGCCGCTGTAAGTTAACTTGACGGAAGCTCTTATTCGAACTTTTTGTACGCCTCGTTGAACGTGTAAGTATCGCGATGAATTCATGCTGCTGTTCAACTGTTCGATATACCGTTTCGCTTGATTGTCGATTGTCGTAAAGGACTAACTCTCGTGAATTCCAAATACCAGTCTTATGTATTTTGTGTAAGTATAAATACTAAATGGGTGAAATAAAGGTGTGATAAATATTTGCAAGAGAAACACTACTGGATAGTTTTAATTTCGACACAAGAGCTTTTAACCCGATATAAACAAAAATACAGCGTAAATAGATAGTTCCCTTGATGCGCTAGGATAAATTCTAGCAAAACGTTGTGAGCTAAGATCAAAAGTTTATTTAGCACTGCAGCACTGTGCACTGAACTATTTTTAAACTCACTTTTTTTTTTAGAATCTGCCTATACGCGATCGCATTTTGTTAGCCATAAGTTTAACGTCCATTCCTCTAAACTTTTCCATCAAGTAAGAATATTAAATTTAGTTTAAAACTATATAGAAGGCTTTTTTTTGCTTCGCATATAAAGTTTCGTACTACTTTCATTGTTTCAACTTTGAGGGCGAAATTTATTTGTTATCTAGTCCATCCGTGTTTATTTCTCCAATAATTTTAGTGCTAATAGAGTTTCACTAGCAGAATACTTTTGGTTAAAGAACAGAACAGTATTGCGCGAGGAAAATTTTTTAAAATAACTTTATCTATATCATAGCAAATTACTACATGCATATCTAAAAATATATTTAGCGTGTAACTTCGAATGCAGAAAATAATTTTAGTATAATATCATAAAACCGGCCTTTCTTTCATATAATGACTAGATTGCTTGAAATTTATTCAAAATAATTACAGAACTTTAATTCAAAATACTTAGCAAGAACAAGATGTTAGAAACGATGCTGAACTGGTTCGAAATTTATAAAATCGTAATACAATACTGAATTGATTTTCTCGCTTATTTCATTATTAAAATTTGTGAAAAAAGTAGATCCGCTTTCATTTTCCGACGTCTGCAAACCGTCTTTATTTGTAGGCGAAATTTATCGCTTCGCACGCCTTATGGGGTAATGTAAATCGCGAACTTACGGGCTTTAAGTGTCTTAAATTGCTCGGTACACCCACCTGCCGATTTAGCATATAGGTTGTCCCTCACACATATGACGTGCATCGCCTAGATACTGTTTTCTATTAATAGTATATATCCCATGCATGCAATATTCATGCTTATTACAAATATCAACTTTTTCTCTTTGCCTTTGATTCTTTGCTTTTATTTAAGAAATAATTGCAAGCGACATGTCCTTAATTCACTTAAAAGATATTAAAAGGACAATCTTGGAAATACAGTGCTTTTACTTAGCGTAGCTGCATTTTCGTTTAAACCGTATTTATCGCGTATCGAGTACTTGAGGACTGATTGCAAAGTCAACGTCAAAGTCTTCTTTGGAAAAAAAGTTTCAAATGTCACAGTTATTTATACATATATTCTTTTAGAAAAGAAGCGAAGGCGGCAGCGGAAACAAAAATAATGGCAAATAAATGAAGAGAAATAGTATAGCGTCGTAAAAAGTATTTTTTGTATTCATAAATTCACGCCCGCGCTGTATTAGATTCATAACACTCGACGGATTTAAAAAATTTGACTAACGGAAGAGTGTCAGACCTCCCGATCTGAAAATAAGTAAAATGTACACGCATCGCAAAATCAGGGAAAAATAACACGACTGTCATCGTATCTATACCATAAGGTTTTTGAATGCAAACAATTTTTAAATAGCCGCTACTATTCTGGCCTCTAACATTTCTCATCATTTTCCAACGCTTTCGTGCGCGAAGTTATTCGAATCCTTTCTCGCCAGCATTGATTTTTATTCAATATCATGCAAATGTCGGTAAAGTAGCTTTTAACGTCATGACCGCGGAGACCGAAGGGAAGGAACTACGAGTGGTTTGCATCACCATTCAAAAAACAACTCCCACAGTTTTATCAAAATCTAGGTCCTGGAGGACCTGCGACGTTCTGCTTGCGTATTTGAATAGGGCGAAACCGCACAGTCAACTGTGACAATGTAACCAGATTAAATTCGTACTGCGCGTAAACACTCTTTGCTGTATATAGTCCGTTATTCCATCGGTTTCCTATTTCTAAAAGAAGATGGAAATAAACCAAGTAAGACCTTTAATTGATACTGTTTCAATATATCTTTCAATACTTAAAACGAATTGGAGAAAAATCCTACCAAGAGAAAAGTATCGTTTCTCACCACGTTACGACGCCTTTCCATAAAACTTGATATAAAATAATGACAGCTCAATCCGATTGCTTCGAAACTATAATAATAATTTCTTAAAAGATTTCTGTTCTTAAATTTTCAAGACCTATCAAATTCGTCGCTTAGCGCTTCTATCGTAAGAAAATATATCTTCCTATATTTCAGGTATATAAGAAATTTCCAATCGGAGGCGATCTCCAAACGTACTAAGCAAAACAATTTGCTATATGCACACAGGTGTGTGCTTTCGACTACATTTCGGATTCGTTTCTTCCTTTTACCTGACTCTCTCTCTCTCTCTCTCTCTCTCTCTCTCTCTCTCTCTCTCTCTCTCTCTCTTTCGTTCTGTATCGAGTATTCTCTTTCACCTCCCCAATGAGTAGAGCCGCATGAAATAACATACACACGCGCTGTGGAATGATATTTACGGAGCACATTACTTCAATTATATTGTATCGCTTTGTCCTAGCGGCGATAAAGGTAACGAATTAAAAACAAATTTTTATCGCGCCAGCGTGGGATGTACGGGGAAAAATGGAATAAAAGAACTGGACCCATTGCACGCAGTCGTGAATTTTTCCGCTCTTCGACTATGGAATACGAGGGAGGGAAGTTTTCTTTTTCTTTTTATTTTTCCATGAGTTTGCACGAATTCCCAACGGCGGAAAGTAGTCTCGAACTTATAAATTAGAAAAGTATTACTCATGCGTCGAGTGCATAATCTAAAGGTAATTATTTAACGAGCAGCCGTGCGATGGAATATGCTATCGTTTTGTCCTGGGTAGAAAACATTATATTAGGAAATTTAAGCGGGAAAATAATATTGCTAGAAAAATACACGCAGCGAAAAGAAAATTTTAAATTAAGAATTTTGAATACGATTTCAAGATTGCGCATTCTTATACGTGATGTTCAAATTATATTGCATGCGCAGTGTAACATAAGTAAAAATTTTAATTTTAAGAAATTCTGCTGTTATAACATGAATGACAAAATATTCGTCTTTCTAATTAGAAGAAGCTTAATTTGATTTGAAATTGCAGTTAATATTCTATAATATAGTTGAAGTATACATATGCAATGTTTTCTTAAATAATAAAATACAGTTAATACTAAAAGTTTGTCTTATAGTAATACCGTTACGATCAAAGCCCAATTCCTGATTAGTTATCGTTGTATATTTATAATATTATAGCAGCAATTTGATTTTAGATTGTAAACGTTGAAAATTACTCGAAATATCATCAAGTGAGCAGAAATCGGGTCCGTGACGGTAGCTAGCGATAAAAAGATTTGACGACACGGCAAATATAATAGTCACAATCAAAATTAGTAAAGGTTTCTGAAACAGTATGCGAGCCTTCCCCTAACTACAGTCTACTGTGCTGGCAGAAGTCGAAGTAAGCAAAATTTATATTGCGCAGAATTCATAAATGATAAATAAAGCATCCGACGAAGCTCTATGCGCATGCTGCAATAATTATGCCATTAGTCATAAGTTTCCGTCGTCGCGTCAATGCGTTAATTGATTGTGAGCCGTATCTGGCGCGCCTGTATTACGTAAGCTTAAGAAACGCTGCGCGATTTCTATAGGATACGCTTCAGTGGTCTTCTAAGGGTGTCTGCGCCAATTTTGGGGTACTAGAATTTATGATACATTTTCTGTAATTTTTCTTTTGATAAAATAAAAACGATGAAAAACGTGCTGTATAAAAGTGGTTTTCTATAATTTTCTAAAATGCATACTTACAAAGTAAAGTAAACAATGAAAATTAAATTTCGTATGCTCTTTACATTATTAATCGTAAGTTGCATATTTGCTCGCTTAGCAAAATACTGGACATTACAAAATGTTTATAATGGAGAATATTTTCAAGAGAAAAAGTTTTACTTTTAAAAATACTTCGCTTCCCGTAAGAAGGCAATTCTTGAATAAAGATTTTGGTAAATTGTGTTGTGGAGTTTATCCTGTGATTACGCCAAAGTGATGTTCTAGCTACCTTTAGTCCTTTGAATTAAAGTATGCTCTATACTAAAAGTCCAAGAATTCGTTGACATGTCTGACATCTTAATAATTATACAAAGATTTTAATTCAAGAAGTCTAACAAAAGTAGTCCTTGTATAATCTTATTCAGGAATTCGAATTCTATGGTCTCGAGTTTAAAAGGATTAAATTGTAAGATTTAATTACGTCATTGTAAAGTAACCGATGCTTCACATGCATCTGCG
The DNA here is from genome assembly GCA_900490025.1 of Megastigmus dorsalis. NCBI lineage: Eukaryota > Metazoa > Arthropoda > Insecta > Hymenoptera > Megastigmidae > Megastigmus > Megastigmus dorsalis. The sequence continues at coordinate 4,757 of UELU01117820.1, read as the reverse complement.
TGCACCACAAAGTGCGTTCGATAACCGTCTCCACACTTTGTTCCCGGAGACAACTGCATATTTTCGTTGTACAGGTGAATTTGCTCTTTTTAAATTCCTTTCGTTTCTATCGATGAGCAACAGACTTATCGAAAACCTTTTCATGTCTGGCGGATATATTCAAAAAGTGTAGCGTCATTGCACAATTATAGTCCTCCCAATGTTAAAATAATGACTTATTTTAAAATAATTATATTTCCTCACACCAAATGAGCCATCAAACTAAAGCTCCTGTGCAACATCCCTCAAAGACCAACAATCAGTATCTCCAGCAATGGTGAAAGATCCAACGCAGCAGCTGAATAAGTAGGTGGCTCTTCACCCAGTCGCAATCGTCGCAATAAAATCGTCGGTATAGGTACAGACGTAGGTGTGCATCTACCTATCATCCCAACAGAATGTGCAATCGACACATCCGTTATTAATAGGAAAGCTCAACGCATCCGCGCCCTTTAAAGTCTTAGCTCGACATATCGGCTGCCATGCGCGACCGAATACAAATGAACGTAGTTTACGCCACTGTATCCGTCTCTTTTTCCGTTCTACGTACGGTACACCCTGCTATGCTCTTATACGATCAAAGCGTGCACGCGCACCAGGCAAGATGAATCGTTGTCTCGGTCTTGAACGCCCTTAGTTGGGAAGCGACGGAAAGTTGGAACTTTTGTACGATTGTTACCCTATTGATTAGAAAGTTTAGCAAGTTTTCAACGGTGGATGTCCCGGCGCGCGTAGCTTCACGATCTATATACACAAAATATGAAATTTATAATGGCACTTGTTTGTTTCGCGTTTCGCGGGATAAGTCGGTAGCAGCCTTGAGATTTTTCAAAATATCTCGGGATATATTAGTATCGAGGATCCGTTGATTCATCTTAGTTCCGAAGCTGGAAGTTCTCAAAACAGATTCTATTTTCTGGTTGGATCTTATTTTTTTTAAAGTCGATATAGGGATGTTATTTGGTATCGTACGTGACGGGCGCAATGTTTTATCAATGTAAAACATAAAAATATATATACGGCAATATTACATTATCAAAGCTTTTATTTTATTTCTTTCTGTTCGGTTAAAATGTAAACATAAAATGAATGTGTTGAAATTTTTAAACATTTATTTTTCAATATAAAAGTGTACGCAATATGAAATGTCCATTAGAACTGAAACTAATTCTTTAATCGAGTTTTTATATTGCATTCTGTGGGTTTATTCCTAACATACTTAATTCATATTCATACATACTTAAATAGATTAGTACAGTGTTATTCCATCGTTCCGTAACTGTGATTATCAGTCATTTACTTTGATATTTCAAAACCCTTTACCAACAACAAAAATATTTTGTTAAAAATCTATAATTTGCAGTTACTAAATAACCTCAAATCATCTATTCATTTGACCTATAATAAGCAAGTTCCGAAAATTGTTGAATCGATAAAATGTCAGTAAAGATAGTATCTTCAAGGGGATATACTATGGTCGGAAAGATTCCTACCTTTCCCATTTTAGCATTTAACGAAATATAAACAGATTCATGAAGCTGCATCTGTAATAAAAACCGTTGTGAATTACAAACAAAATTTTTGATGACAAAAATCTCATGTGAATTGTGAATAGAATTAAATGAAACTTAAACCACATAAGGTTTACATACTTACGGAGATGGTGACAGAGTTTTTTTTTTACAAAATTAATCTATTTTTATATATTTCGTTGAATACAAAAACCGGTAAGAAAGAAATCTATCCGACTATACAGCACATCTTGACAACAGCATATTTTGACACTGTTACAATCTAATTGAGATTCTCGGCAGAATTAAAATACAGCAGTTTTAAGAATTTTATTTTGTTAATTTACTACAGACTCTCACGCCTAAAACGTTAAAATAAAATTGCACTCTTAACAAGTGAAGATTCACTTCTGGTGGAATAACTAAAGCATACGTACTCTACGTTAATATAAAGTGAACGTTAAAATTGTGAAATCACAATTCAATTAATTTTTATACGTGCTTACAGACTTAAATGCATTGTAAGTGAATCGTACTAAACTATACTCTTATTAAGTGGTATTTTACTCTATTTAGCGTGCTGAGGTATCATCTTTCTTGAACAGGATTCCGAGGTGTCGCCTTTTTTTACGGAATCGATTATGTATAATACACATTTTCCTCACGTGATTATGACGGCTAAAATAATTCATCCAGATAAAAGGATCCGACATTTTAAGTAAAGACGGATTTCTTCATCGCCCGCAAACTGGTCAAACTGACGTTGTATAAGTTTATAACGCAAACACAAAGCGCCGACCGGATAGCACAATTAATCTAATTAAGACGTCTACGTTAGAGCTAGTCTGATAATGGCATTGTCGCATGGGGCACACACACAATACTGCTTTTCACGGTTGCTGCTCATTTCACGGTCTTTATGAACGACAGACACCGCCAATATAGTCACATAACGAAAGCGTATATTAATTTCGCGATCCTTTGTGTTATTCACGAATGTCTTGGCGCTCATAGCGGGGGCTTTACCTTTTCTCGCTACTCGTCTGGAATGTGTTTAATCGATTTTAATGCCTGTTGGGCTTGAGCCGAGGTAATACGGAGACCTAAACGAAATGTACAATGGTAGGGTTAAAAAGTTTTTAATTTGATAAAATATCGTTGAGGCGCGCAGCACGAAAGCTGTAGATACGTCAGATTGTGCGATAGCTGCGTCCTGGCTATTCTGTATATACCTTTATTCGATGTCGTCGCAATGTTGTTTTAGTAAAGTCTATACGAATGGATCGAGTCGTGTTGTATTGACACTTTATAATAAATATCAACCTTTCGACAATATTTCCATAAGAAATTATTCATTACTCGTTTATTCTTTCTCACGGACTCGATATTTAGTAGCACATTGTATATATTGCGTAAATTTTACAGGAATGATATCCAAAGACTGAACTCTTCGGATGTACCTTACGAAGAACTTTAACAAAGAATATATCGTCCCCTTATGTCTCATAGCGGTGATTCGGTTTAGAAAAAATATTCTTATTTTAGATCTATATGATTCATACCATCTATTAAAATTATACTATCTATTAAAGTTAGAAAATCAGGGTGAACAAAATATCTATTATCAGGCCCACGATGCCTGACTGTACTCAAAACTTATCTACTACCTTATATATCTATCTTACACAAGTCGTAGATGACTAACTGTACGTGAACCTTACCTACTTCTCGGCTCGGGAGGAAAAAAGTCCAATCTCAACTTTCAGTTTAGGAAAATATTCTATCTGAAACTTTAAGTTTTGGAATTTCTTGATTAGTGCAGAAAAATTTATTCTAGAAAGCCAGCAAGCAGTCGACAAGGATTATACTTATGATAAATAAGCCTTGAACTATATTTAATAACTTTGTAAAATTCATTCTAAAAGGTTTATTTCGAATAATAGACAGTTGTAACGCATACAGACATGTACCTATTTCTATTCGTCACGAAAATCTGTGGTTTTGACATGCATCCATTTCTACTTATTACTAGTTTATTAAATTTATGCTTTCATCATTTTGCTTCTTCAGAGAGGAAGTATTGCATCGATGAGAAAAAATTTTTTTCCATAAATGCTTAAAAAGATTTTTTAAGACTTTTGGAACAAAAACTTAATAGTTTGGAGAAATTTTTTTTGTGTCCGTCTGTGCGTGTGTGAATGTGCGTGTGTGTGTGTATGTATATCTGTGTATCTCGAGAATACACGTACAGATTTTAAAGTATAAATATTTGTGTTACTCGTTTTTTTGTCGTATAAAGCCAGAAAAATAAATTTTAAGATTCGTTAATTCTCTTTTGTTTTATGTCAGAAAATTACTTTAATTTTTAGTTTTTTAACTTTTTTGTTAAGGAAAGTTTAATGTTTAATAAACTTATAATATTATGCATTAAATAGAGCATTAAATTACCTACAGTTTGGAGTAATATTTTGTTAAATTGCTTGTGTCGTTCTTTTGTTACTTCGAAAAATGTCATTTTTTGTAAATATGATTATAACTTTAGAATTATTTTCTTAATCATTATGAAATTTTACTCAATTTTATAGATTATTGTTAGTATGAACCTGTTAAATTTTCAGGAATAAACATTTTATATTTTTTGATAAATTAACAATATTATGAACAAAATAGGTTGTCTATCAGATTCGATAACGAGTGTAAAACTACTCAAATCTTTTCAAAATTTTATATATTAATAGCATTATTGTTCCTTGAGAGTTGGTTGATAAGTTTTGAAAATATTGCTATTTTTCTTATTTTTAAGAATTTAAAAATATTTATATTTTAATAATGATTTAATGGAAATTGATATTTAATATCTCATTTTATTTGTATTTTCAAGTACTTTTAAATTATAATTTATTGAAGTATAATTTTTAAATATTTGGTGAATGAAATTTGTTTAAAAATTTTAGGTTATGTTATAATCAAAGTTTTTTATATTTTTGCAAATAATTAAAAATTATTATTATTTTTGAATGTCGAAGACTGATATAACATTTAATTTCTTGTATAAATTTTGAAATATTTTTAAATAGTTTAATTACTTACTTTATTTATAAATTATATAATAAATGTACACGGAGAAAAATTTCGAAAGAATTTATGTTAATAACATTGTAACCTATTTCTTCAATTGTCAGTCGAGACATTTTGTGTCAATTATAG
>UELU01117743.1:0-10321 GCA_900490025.1 Megastigmus dorsalis | reverse complement strand
CATGAGCGCAGAAGAATTACAACACGTAGATAAAATCTTAGAAGATTACCACGATGTTTTTCTACTCCCTGGAGACCCGCTACCCTGTACGCACAAGGTAAAGCATATGATACCCACAGAAAACGAGCTCCCTATTAACGCAAAGCAATATCGCTATCCTCCAGTACACAAAGAGTTCATAACAACCCAAATAGATAAATACCTTTATGAAGGAGTAATAAAACCCTCCGATTCACCCTCAAACTCCCCTCTCTGGATCGTACCAAAAAAACCAGACAGTAAAGGCCAAATTAAATGGCGTATGGTAATAGACTTCAGGGACCTCAATACCAAAACTATCGTCGATGCATACCCAATACCAAACATAGCAGATATCCTCGATCAACTAGGGAATTCGGTATATTTCTCAGCCTTCGATTTAGCCATGGGCTTCCACCAAATTCCCATGGATCCCAAAGATGCATGGAAAACTGCCTTTTCAACTCCAAATGGACACTATGAATATACCAGAATGCCCTTTGGATTGAAAAATGCACCAGCTACCTTCCAACGCCTCATGGATCAAGTATTGAGTGGACTTCAAAATGTAGAGATGCTAGTCTACCTCGATGACATAATCATCTATGCTAAAAGCCTCTGGGAACACGACAAAAAGACCAGAAAATTATTAGATCGCCTCAGAGAAGCGCGCCTAGTCCTTCAACCGGACAAGGTCGAATTTCTCAGAAGAGAAGTAGCCTATCTTGGACACATTGTCAGCGAGAGAGGAGTTTAACCTAACTCCGCCAAACTTTCAGCAATAAAAAATTACCCGAACCCAAAAACCCCAAAAATATAAGACAATTCCTAGGATTGGTAGGATACTATCGAAGGTTCATACAGGATTTTTCAAAGATAGCCCAACCTCTAACAGACCTAACAAAGAAGGAAAAATACTTTGTTTGGGGTCCAAAACAAGACGAAAGTTTCGATACCCTTAGAGAAGCATTATGCACTGCGCCAATTCTAAAATTCCCCGACTTCTCGAAGCCCTTTACCCGTACAACCGATGCATCGGACTATGCCATTAGAGCCGTTCTAAACCAAGAAATCGACGGCTTTGATCACCCCGTCGCGTACCTATCGAGAATGCTCAGCTCCGCCGAGAAAAATTATACAACCACCGAAAAAGAATGCCTCGCAGCCCTATACAGCATGAAATGGTTTGAACCATACCTCTTCTGCCGCAAATTCACCCTAGTGGCGGATCACGAGCCATTAATGTGAATGCACAACCGAAAAGACCCCGGACAAAGACTGATGCGCTGGATGTTTAAGTTCGCAAACTACCAATATACCTTTAAGTCCAACCCAGGCAAACTAAACTGTAACGCCGACGCTTTATCGAGAAACCCACCAGAAGAGAAACTATTAGAGAACCAAATAAACCAAACTCTTCCACAAATAAAAATATTAACGCTGCATCGTAAATCATCAAAAGAAACCGGAAAAGTCGAAGAAGCCCCTAACCCCAAACCACAAGGAGATAAACTCACCCTCCCTCCGTTTTGACCACGATCTCATAAAACAAGCGAGACAGTAGAAAAACGCCCGCGCGGACGACCGATAGGGGCGAAGACACAAAAAACGCCCCCCCCCCCCCCCCTATCGACCAGAGTGTCATTGCTGCAAGAACAAGAGCGAGAATCAAGAAATATAAAGATAAACAAAACCCAAAAACTTCAATCTCGCCCATCTCGCGTACACCTTCATTCGCATACCCATCACTTTCAACACCATAGACAACCAAAGATCCAGTAATACCTAGTATATCAATATAGACAGCGATCATACGTCAATGATCACATTGCCAACCAGTACTAGAAAATCAATGTTCTCCTCAACTGAAATCGGAGAATCTGACGACAACAGTCCCCACTTTATGATCCTAGAACAAGTGGACTCAGAATAGAACCAACTTCCAGCGGAAGCGAGTCTAACACACAGGATTCACTGCAATCGGATCCCCCATCGATAGATATACATAAAGAAATCGAAATAACCCCCAGTCAATAGTGAAACCGACGATGATGCGTTCACATCGGATACAACGACTGAACCCTCAGCTGCTACACACTACGAGATGACAGCAGCACCTCATTCGATAACTCGCGATAAATGGAATGAATCAAATATGCGCAAAACACTACATCGGGAAATAAAAAGAGCCGACGATCAACTCGAAAAGAAACTACGAGACAGATTCAATGAAACGGGCCACTGGTATTTCCGAGATCGCCCGGAAGAACCACCGCCCAAACCATTACCAGCATATTACTCGGAAGGTAGTTAACCGATACCAGAACACAGAGAAGAGTTAGATAAGCAACTGGGAACAGGAGACCAAAAGTCAAGAGTTACTGTCCTAGCTCAAAGAGTGCGTGCGCTTTTGGATCAGGCCTCCTTGACTTTGCAGCCTGTGAAGGCTGCATTCTCCCAAGAGGGGGAGGGAGCATCCGAAAAGACAAGAAGCTCGCCTTTTCAGCCGCAAAACGCGTCTACAATTACCCAGGAAGAATCCAGCGAAGACGAAAGTGACTCAGAATCTTCAGACAAAGACGAAATTTCCGGAATTACCGCGACAACTAGAACCCGAATGATGTCGACGACTCCCACAATACAACCCATTCCACCCGCCGCTGGAAGCACGCCCCTCAAGCAAGACACGAATAAAATACCCTACAAAAACCTCCTAGAAGTCCCCGAGGCAATAAAAGAAGAGACATCAGACCCAGTGGTGTTGAATTTCTCACAACCTGCAACATCTAACATACCAATATTTTTTCCTCTACCCATAAGATAAGGCTATCGCAGGGCAACACAAATAGAGACGAATGAATCAACCGACTGTCAAACTGATTCATCCAACCTCAGCATCCCAGTACCCCTGCTTCGAAACAATGTCACTACCTCACGGCAGTGCCTTACGTACAAGCCTGACAACCTTGTACATTTCATGACAAGTGACGGCGAACAAACCGCCCCGACTACGAAGCTACTGTATGAACTAGAAGCAATAGACCAAAGGGCGCTAAAAACTAAGAAACCCAAGATAGGCCAAGTGCTAGTGACCCTCTACAAAAATCGTCATATTTTTTCATTGATAGTGAAAAATAAACATTACGACACGCTACATATAAACGACGTAAAACTTGCTCTAAGAAACCTCAAAGACGTCCTACAGAGACGAAAAGTAACTTCGTTTCGAATCTCCCGTACCGGACATCTCACGGACCCTCTGGAACCTGGGGTGATGACAGAATTAATCATCAACGTCTTCGAAAATTCTACGATATCAGTAACTATATGTTATGGAAGCACAACCCTACCATCTATAGGAGAAAGAGAACCTATAATACAAACCCTTCACTCCAGCTTAGTGGGCGGTTATAAGGGAATTAACCAAACGTATCAGAAGATTCGTGAAAGGTACTACTGGTCTGGGATGAGAAATGACGTCTTAAATTTCGTGCGGAAGTGCCCCACATGTCAGGAAAGAAAAATAGAGCGCGTCAAAACTCGAGAACCCATGATTCTGACTGATACTCCAATCGAAGCATTCGATAAAACATCAATAGATACCTTTTTTATTAATTACCGCAAAAAAATTGGTTCCATGAAGATCAATCTAGCCCTTTGTCAATTATTTGGAAATTGAGTGGAACGATAAAATCATTGAATGGATCAATAGATACCGTTGGTAAGCTCCGCATAACACCAGATGGTAACCAACATATATTAACCATACAATGTAATCTGACCAAGTACCTGATTGCCGTTCCCATACCCAATCTACGTGCCTCCACCGTAGCAGACGCACTAGTCAGACACCTCATCTGTCAATTCGGAGCACCCCGAGCCATCTTGTCAGATCGAGGAACAAGCTTTTTGTCTGAAGTGGTGGAAAGTATGCTAAAACTTTTTAAGGTACACCACCTGACTACATCGGCGTATCACCCATAGACTAACGGCTCATTTGAGAGGAGCCACGCACCTCTCATGGATTTCCTAAGGAGCTATTCCGAGATCTATGACGACTGGGATCCTCTAACCCCTTTCGCCACCTTCACTTATAACACCAGCGTGCATTCGGCCACAAATTTTACGTTTGAACTCGTGTACGGTCGAGTAGCCCCCATGAGAATATCCCCCGACGAAAAAATTAGGACCTATAACCTCTACCTCCAAGACCTAATTAACAGGTTTTCAGAGATGAGAATCATGGCCGGCGAAAGACAAATCCGATGCAAAGAAACGAGTAAAGAACGATACGACCAGAAAACCAAAACATTTACCGGTAAGGTTGGTAATTACACCTGGGTATTAAATGAACCTCGAACCCATAAATTCGATAGTTATTACAAGGATCCTCTTAAAATTGTAGGAATACTTGCGAAAAATAACATAATATTAGAACTACCCAACGGGAAACGCATTCGCAAACACGCGGATTAACTCAAACCGGTCCCCCCTTAGGTTAAGTTATAATCGGATAAGCTGTTGCAGGTACGACGATGCACGAGACGCTATCAATCCTCATCCTTTTCTCCGCTATTCACCACCCTAGGCAAATTAACCCAGACCCATGAATTAGAACCCATAGGACACAATCCCGGCATCTACTACGAGAGAACCAATACTATCCGATTTAAAAGAAGCGTTTGGCAAGTGGCAATCGTCTTGGAAGTAGATAGCTTCCTGAAAGCACACGGGCCCATATCCAGTTTCAAAACAGCGGAAAGCAAATGCAAAGTTCTTCTCCCAGAAGGAGAATGCCACCTCGGACTTGGAATGGATTTAGTCAATCTAAAACACGCCCAATTACAGACACTCCATGATCGAGTCGGAGAGATCCTAGAAACCATAGGGAAAACCCAGAATGACGAACCTGCTAGACTACCCACTATAAGGCAGAAACGCATGGCACTCTTAGGCATCGTCGGCAGCGTAAGCAAAAGCCTTTTCGGGTTAATAACCTCCGACGACCTTATAAATAAAAATATTGATCGACTCTTTAAGGACCAAGGATCGCTGGTATACCTAGTTGAAGAGCAATCCCACCTCGTCGAGGCCAATTTACGAGAACTCTACAACATCACTCGAACCGAAGAGGCGCATACCCGAAGGCTGGAAGAGGTGATCCTCCAATACGTGAATGTCCTTAAAAGGGAAGAGGAAAAACTCAAGTTCACACTACAGATAACGATATATACCAGGCAGATAGAAGCTCAACTGGACCATCTCATACATAGCCCACAGTCATTCCTGGACCTTTTAATATACCTTACGCGAGAACAAATTCACCCCTCCCTTCTTACCCGGAGCATACTCCAACAGCTCAGACAAGACATAAATCGAGTAACTACAGATCTAGATTTCCCTGTGCCAATAGAACACTTAAGGCCAGAGGAGATAAGCACCATTTCCAAAATAGACGGTATCCGAAAAGGATATAAAGTCTTAGCTGCACTACATATACCACTCGTAGATAAGACAACATACCATATGTACCGATTACACCCGCTAGGCATAGCACAGAACACCACAAATAGCATCTCCTACATCAAACCCTCCCACCCTTACTTAAGTGTAAGCACTGACCATCAAGCATATACGAAGATGAGTTTCGAGTCTTGGAACCAATGTCAAACCACACACTACGGCCAAATATGCCCAATCGAACAGCCACTGCGAGACGTAGCTGAACCAGCAGAATGCGAAATTACCATTCTACTTCTACCAAACCCCCAGATATTACCCTCTTGCAATATCTACCTCAAACCTAAAACCGACACCCAATGGATATACTTAACAAGCGAAGAAACTTGGCTATTTTCCACAGTCAAATCAACCAGACTACGTATTATCTGTGCTGGAAAACCCACTCAGGAAATCAAACGAATTGGAATCGGATTACTACGTTTAGCTTCAAGTTGCATTGATAGAACGAATTCTATTACCCTAACAAATAACCGAGAAAAGAAAGAGGGATCATATTATATGTACCAACCTAAAGTGCATCTTCACCTATCTGAAATAATACCCGAATATGAAGAACATGAAGAATTTCTAAACGAGCTCCAAAATAACCCAGTAATGAGTATCGATCCCCTGAAGGAAGGAGGAGAATCACTGACAAAGATCCGGAAGAAATTACACGAAATCAAGGCCCACAAGAGGCAGATAAGTCATACCCAATCGCTTACCTACGGAAGCCTGTCGGGAAGTCTCATAACATTTCTCATCACGGCCGTAGTCATTATATATAGGTGCAAAAACAGCAAAACTCAAGGCTGGAAAAAACCTAATCACTTTAAAACCCCAAAATCCGCTGTGGATCACCAGAGAACTTATGATGTAAAAAACACGGATTTCTCAATTATAAATCCTGAACTGAACCCGAACTCCGGTTTGCCCCTCCTAAACCATTAAGAAGCGCAGACCCAGACTCTACCAAACTACCCATGCAAATGAATGAAATCGATGCTTAACATAATTCAACGGGAGACGACCTCAATTTGCTGAATATACGCACATATTTTTGTAACAGATGAAATGGCGAGCGCCAATAAGGTAGACACCAAAACAACCACCCTAACCTACGACTCAAACCTACCAGTCGCCGAGGTTCTTATGACCTTAGGAGAAATAGGACCGATATCTCACTTTAAAACCCGTAGGGTAGATAAAAGATCTTCATCCCTGTCAATCGAATTTAAAATAAAAAAACAAGCCACGGAAGCCGCCACTATTAATCATATCCAAGTACCGGGCATCAAGCTTACTCGAAACGTATCAACGCAGACCAACCAAACGCATGAGACCAAGAGATCCAAGGGAATAACCCCTTTAGAAAAGCGCAACCCGCAGACTACACGAATCCCGCGATTTGAGGACGAAGTACATACCCGTTTATTTTGCAGGCTACCCTGCTCCCAAACGCCCGAAAAAGAGGAAGAAGCTTTCCTCCAACACTTCAATCAATTTGGGGATCTATTATACCACCGGATCGCGAACGACTATGACAACCAACCCAGATTAGGATACGTATGCTACTACGAACCCGAACACGCGACTGCTGCCCTCGAATCAAGCGACCCCATTTACCAGGCTCGCCCGGCAGAACCAAGAAAAATGTCTCTCGCTGACCAAAGTAGCACAGACGAGGAGAGACAAATCTATCATGAGGAGTGCAACAAATACGTAGAGCGTAGTATCCTCAGCCTCCACAAAAACACTTGCAAAAAGTTGAGATTTCCACCTCTTCTTAAACAAACCACACCCGAGAACTATACCCAAAAACACACTACGAAGGACCGAAAGAACCCAACGCCACTACCTAGGAGTAACCAAAACCTTAACACAGGCATAAACCCTCAACTAATATTAGAGAAAATCAGCGAACTAATCTCTAACCAACCCAACCCACATATTAACATCTACATGTGCATGACCGACCCGCGTACTTCTTAAAGTTTTCATATTCAATCTTCTGGAATTACCCAACACACTAACTTTAACAAAACCATTTTTTTTTTATTTTCTACTCCAGGCTACATAAATAAAGGGAAAGGAAATAGAAACGGACCAGACCAATTTCAAAACAACTAGACAACTTTACGATTCAAACCTAATTACGATGGCCAATCTCATCATCATCGGATGCTACGCAGAGGAACCAAACAAACTGATCCTGTTGCTCGAACCCCCGTGCTCTTTCAACCAAATAACGGAATACTTGGAGGAATACTTCGAGCCCACATCGGTAACCTTCGACAGCACCTTGCCCGACATAGTGCAGATCACAATAGTAGTACCAGAGAACCCATGGGACATCCGAATTGCGTCCGAAGACGAGTCCACATTAACCACCATCGTAGCCCGCATTAACGAGGCATCGCAAAATGACACAACCGGGAAAAGGAACAACTATGATCGACCCCAACACCCATCAATCACCCCCACAGAAAAGCCTGGATCATCTACAAGCTCGTCGAAACAACCCACGACGAACCCACCTACACAAGAATGGGACAACCACGTCATTGGAATTCGCGTGCCATACGAATACAATTACGCGGATGTGATCCGTCACTTTAGGCGCTTCGGGGAAATTGATTATTTCAATTACATTGAAAGTACGCCCGGACTCCGTGGTGTACCAGGATACATCGGACATATCCGCTACTTTAAAACGGCCCATACAAAGGAGGCCTATCTCAACTCACCCGAATTCGTACCCAAACGGGCAATCAAAACAAAACAAAACGGCCCATTTGTGTCATGCTACTTTTGTAAGGCACAGGTTACCCAAAGATGCAAGGGATACCACACAAAGATGTGTCTCCTCTTGCTCAAGGAAGAGCGCAACACCTCGTCACAAAAGGAATCCGGAATATCATGTTTTTGATAAGTTTTGTGTATTTAAACCGCTAGTTTTTAATAAATATTTTGATTTTAATAAATAATTTTAATAAATAATTAATTTACAATCAATCACAGATCACAATTTAATATACATTAAATAATCAAGTTTATTAATTTCTATAAATAAATACGGTTATTTGGATTTTATAAGGATTACTCGTTTAGTTTTTCCTCATATATATTCATAGACTTTAAACTTACATGGGAATTAAGTGTGTATTTGCACCCGTAATTCTTCATAAAATCATATAAACTAGTTGATCAACAAATGTTAAATTATTATTTTTTGTATTGTTTATGTCTTATTAAATCTCACAAAAATTTAATATGAGGTATGTTATAAGATCTTATTAATGATCTATTAGTATTTTTCTTATAAAGCACAAAATATTTTTTATGCGGACTATCTTATATAGTATTAGTTGCAAAGATGATAATATATACTTATATAAATTTTAATAAGTTTATCCAAATAAATTCTGATACTACAATTTAATTCGAAAATAATTATAAAATCTTATAAAATAGTTATCTGTATTGACATATAAAAATTACCTTGTCATTAACGTAATAAATTTACATAAAATATTTATATGTAAATTCCTATAAAATGAAAATTTACGATTCAGGAAAATGATTCTATCAGTATTTTTTAATAATAATTATAAAATTTATGTGATTATGAAAATCGGGTAAATTCTCATAAAATTTTTTATCGGACTTACTTTTTTCCTTATAGAACGTGCGGTATTTTTATCGTATTTTATCGGTGTCTTTCAACTGGATTGAATCGTTTTATTAAGTTATTATAAATCCAGCATGTCGTTGTTAAAAGTCGAGTTTGTAAAGGAATACCCATACGTCGTGTGCGCTCGATGCCCGCTAGGATGTTTATATGTTTTGTCGTCTTCCCTTTTTCATATGCATAATATATAAATTTGTCTCTTTTTATTTTGGAATTTATATTATTTAAAATTGAATTAAAATTATTTGTTCTTAACAAGATTAATTGTTAATTTTAATTGTTAGGAGCTGCATTATGTGTGGGTGTCGAGCCCGGCTCCCACTGATGAAGAGAAGGAACGGGAGCGCTCGCTGGAGAGGCTACTACATCCTCGTTTATCGAAATGTTGGAGCACTAATTAATTACTAACAATGGGGGAAAACGGGAAGTGCGAGCAGATGTTGCAATGTCCCAATCATGGACCAGTGAGTATTTTTTTGTTTTTTATTTTTTTTTATATTTTTTATTTAATTTTTATGTGTTTTAATGTTTTTTTGTTATTTATTGTTTCAGATAGTGTTTTTCCAGTTCAAAGCCGCCTGGAGGTGTAATGTTCGTTGCTTTCAACGCCCGAGGATCCGAATGTTCAACTTATTCGGGCATTATTTTACGTGATGTGTTATAATGTATTTTTTGTTATAATATATAATTAGTTTACTGTACTTATGGTTTATTTATTGCGCATGAAAAAAAAACCTTTTCCCATATATGACTAGTTATTAGATTTATTAATATTTTTTTTTTGTTTGTAATTTTTTATGTATTCTTTAAATTGCTCCAAAAAATTTAAAATTTAACTTATGTGTTTGATTTAAATTAATAGCTTTATTTATAATGTTTGTTTGTTATTATAACGAATTCACGATTGAATTTGATATTCGATCGTTAATTCGATTGTATGCTCGATCCGACAGCGCTCAGGCATCGAGGATGATGAGCGAGAGAGAGAGCATAGGTAAGTGTCGCGCGAGAGAGATAGCGGTAATTAGCGAGCGATAGAGGGGGGCCATCGAGCCTCAGATCGATTTCCGCCGCGAAAATTACAAGACGCGTTGAAAGGAGAAAAACCGC
>UELU01117712.1:0-11796 GCA_900490025.1 Megastigmus dorsalis | reverse complement strand
GTGAAAAGAATGTTTCTAAAATGATGTTTGAATCTATTAGATCTTGGACTGGCATAAGAGAGTTACGCTGGCAATTCAAAAATTGTTGATTTGTAAATATAAAGATGTCTAATCAAATTCTTTCATTATATTGGAAATGTCAGAGGGCAGCTTATTTCGACTTAAGTTGTAGGTGGCAGAAATTGAGTACAATAAATTCCTATACACAATTAGAGCTTTTCCAGCAGACACGATATTCATTGCTTCACTTCATATTCTGTAATAATGATCACTATTCATTTGTATACATGTGAATAGAATATTATTTTAATAATTTTTGGTATCTATTATAGGTCGTGGAGCTTTTATCATCTGCACCACTGCTATCACAGCATGTTCGACTGGCATAAGAGAATTACGCTGGCTGCTCAATAATTTATGACTTGTAAATATGAAGGTATCTGGGCTAATTCTTTCACTTTATTGCCAATGTGAGAAGTCAACTTATTTCAACTTATGTTAGAGATGCCAGACGAATTGCCACCTTTTTATGTAACCTTAAAGAAGTCAAGTCGAGTTGCATGTTGACATTAAAAATTGTTCATTTTTTGATATATCGAAACAGGATGATATTGGAGTTGGAATGAGACAAAAGAGAATGTTATTGGAGTTGAAAAGAAACGAAAACTCAACGCTGACTTATATAAGTAAATATAAAATTTTGATAAAATGAAAAGGATTATTCATAGTTCATTATTTTCACGCCTTATTTGGAGAAACAATCTTTTTTTATGAAATAAACTATAAATTTTATTATTGATTTTATAATATATTTTAACATCGTCCAGCAATTCAAGAATCCAATTTCGCAGCATCACGAGTGAATGATGAAATCGTAAAAAAATTAGAATCACAAGAAACAGTCACATTTTAAGGGAAGAATATCAAATTGCAAAAAATCATATTTGTCAAGCAAGATATTTATGTTTCAAACCTGATACATCCTGAATATTGTACTGCAAAATAAAAAAGAGTACTTAGATGGATATTGTTTAGAATTCGAAGTACCAGTGGAAGGTAAAAAATCCAATCTTACTGAACAACTTCTTACTTCTATCAAAGATCAGCATATGGTACCAAACATCCAGTAGGCGGAAATACTGCTATATTTAAGCTCCTAAAACTTCTTAGTTGGGAACCTTTATTAACTGAAATATGTTATTGTTTACATGCTTGGCCTTGAACAAATATATTTGTAGGTACTTTACGTATCGCATTCAATTTTAAATATTAAGTTAGTAATAATTATAATCATTTGATTTTGGCAATATCTAGGTGATACTCAAGCCTTAACTATCCAATGTAAGCAATGCTTAGATACTCTTCAATCAACTGATCCAGTACTACCAAGGCAAGAAATTATAAAGTGCTGCACAGTATTTCTTTTAAATATGGCTGAATGGGACTATCTGGCAGGTTTAGAAAAGGAATGGAGCTGTTTTGAATTCGCAGCTGCATTGAGTAATGTAGCAAAATATAAAGGTCAAAAATTTCCAAAATAAGCTTGGGATACGGTTCTAGCCGCTGGCAAACCAAATCGTGACATGCCACAAAAACTTAGTAATAGTGGATCAACAGATCAACAAATAGTATATCAAGGGATTCTTTAAATAAAATATCATCAACCTTGAATAGATTAAGAGAGAGTTCAGTTCTGAGCATAGCAGTAGCTTTGCTTGCTTGTTTGCATACATTTTGGGGGACGAATCTAGCTTGGAACTCTAGCTATACTACATATTTAAATATGTGGCCTGCTAGTACACCAAAGTAATTTAAAAAGTACGAAACAGTTTTGTGCATTTTAATACTATTGCAGTTAGATATTTTAATATTTATAAAAATAATTTATTCCAGCTCATAACAATACAATACACGGATCATAGGAGAACATTTATTTCAATTGTTATCACAAGCTTTGAAATATTATCCAAATAATGTACTTTGGTTAAGGCTGATGAAAGATCTGAATTTTGATATGCTCTATTTAATGAATTCATCTTTTCATTCCTTTTTCTTTTCATTACTAACATAATGTAAGTATCTATTAGGCCTTGGAACTTTTATCATCTGCACCACTGCAATCACAGCATGTTCGACTGGCATAAGAGAATTACGCTGACTGCTCAATAATTATTAACTTGTAAATATGAAGGTATCTAGGCTAATTCTTTCACTTTATTTCAAATATGAGAGGACAACTTATTTCAATTTAAATTATTCTGAAACACAAGACTCTTTCGAGCAGGTATGATATTCGTTGCTTCTCTTCACATTCTCTAATTATTATGACTTTTCATCTTTTTATAGCGTATTTCGTATTTTTGTAGCTTAGATCATCTACAAATTGCCCCCTTTTTTATGTGACTTTGACAAAGTATTATATGCGAGTCGCATGTGGACATCAATATATTTTTCCTAGTGATTTAAAATCTATATCCAAAATTTTTCATTTATTGGTATGTCGAATGAGGATGATATTGGAGTTGGAATGAGACGAAAACTCAACGTTGACTTATGTAAGTAACTATAAAATTTCCATAAAATGAATAAGATGAATAGTTTTCTATTTTCACGCCTTATTTGAAACAGTATTTTTGTACGAAATAAATTATTTTTATATTTATTTGTCAAAATAATACGTTTAATATAGTACCTACTGTAGTCATTCAAAGTGTAGGTGTAAAACACGCTTTACGTATATCTGCACGCTTTTATGGAAAATACATTTGGCAATTCTGAATCGGTAAAACAGGTTTCTTTACAGAGCGGCCTTACGAAGTGTACTCTTTTCCTTGTTTCGCTTATAGGGTGAATGCGTTAGAAACAAATAATTGATATATTATTTATAAAAGTTGCGAATTGTGGCTGCTGAGTAAGTGATTTGTAATAGACATTTTTAATGTGCTAAAAAAATTATTTCCGTCATGTCCTTTGTTGTATCATAGGTTAGATTATTCTTATAAACAGTAGGTATTCTCGAACGTTGTCTTCGTGTAATTTCCTAAAACAAAGAAACCGTTAATTTTTTTCTTACGTGTAATATTAAAAAAAAGTTCTAAATAGTTTATATTAGCTGTTTAACGTAAAGTTTAAGAACAAAAATATCTTAATAATGTTTTTTTTTAGTTTTTCTACCAATCGATGATCTTTTTTCAATAATAATCAACAATCGTATGGTAAAAATAAAGTTTTACCTAATCATTTTTCATTATTTTATAGTCTAGAATTACAAGACAAAACGATTAACATCTCAACTACTAATCTTGATGCTAGTATAAGATTATAGTAATCAGTTGTGGTGAGTATAACATGAATAATTTTAGTATTAAGTAAGTTAATTGTTGTATCACAAATAATTGAATTATTATCTCTTCACTGAAGCATTGTAACATTTATGTAATTTTTATTGCAATATTTTTGTCTCATTAATTAAATTCTTTATTATTATGTGGCAGAATGCCGTCTGACCCCGCATACAGTTATGAAGAAATACTCAACGTACTAAAACATCTGCTAATTTTTTATAGTAACGGAAATTTAAAGAAAGAAAAAGATATTATATGGAATGAAGCTGTTTGTCAATTGAAGAAGATGAAAAAACACAACTTATACTTGTTTGTGCAAAAAGATAGAAAAAGTATTCGAATAAATTTGCGAAGCATATGTAAAGTTGAAAAAAATGGAGCTTCTTCGCCTGATATTGATGTGGTTGATCTTAAGAAACAGAATCCATTTGAAATTTTAGAAAAATTACATGATTTGAAATGTACTGTTACATTTGAAAGTGTCATCAGACGAATTAGTTCGCAACCATTGAATGTAATTTATTGTTTGCCAGAGCAAAAAAATATTTGGAAAGATCTTGTAAAGTACATTAATTTACTGTTTATAGTTTTAAATCCTTCATTAGGATTTGTTAATATTCGATATACTACAAGTGCAAATATGCTTTTATCTACTTTTGTTGTTGAAATTGAAGGAAATTTAATTTATTTATATCAAGCAATCAGCGAAGATATGAATTATAGATTTTTTAGCTATATTTTCAGAGATTTTCTCAGAAGTGGTTTTACAGCTCCTTTAAAAATAAATACGATATATTCTTATACTGTAATTAATGCGCTTTCAATAGCTTTTAATGGTTACTCGCTTCATGTTGACAAGTCTAAAAATGTCGCCGTTACCATCTGTGGTTATTAAAGTAGATGTTATTGAATTGCTGAAAACTATGGATAAGTGGCAGTGTGTAAAAAATCAATGTAAAAAACAATTTTATATGTGCTGTATAATATATCTGACATTCATTAACAGTTTGGAAACATTTGATGAAACTGTCATGGATATCCTTATTTTATCTCTCAGTGAATTTGAAAGTGAAACAACAGAAAAAAGCAGACTTAAAATTTGTTCTAAAATAACATCTGAAGCAGTTCAAGTAAAGTATAAGGAATACTTTCATTATTCATCTGCAAAAGATTCCGATTTTGAGTTAAGTTCTAAAAAAAATACGTTTGATAAAGGGTTGGCCACATCTATTTCATTACATATTAATAAATTAAAATCACAAGCAGTAAAACTGTGTGAATCTTCGAATGCAGATAATGCAATACGCAAAGAAATCAATGCATACTATTGCTCCGACTTTGCAAACAAGTTTTCAGATCTTTTAAATAACTTTATATTGTGGACCAATTTCACCAAGATTAATTGTGACACAATAATTGATCAATATTTTAATACTGTAAATACTATTAAAATAAACTTGCTGGAAAGCTTACAAAATATTAAAAAGCAGAATGTACACGAATTCATTCAATATCATCATGAATTTCTTGAAAAATCATGTAAGAAAGATATACTTATAATAAGTGAAGTAAAGAAAAAGAAACCCTTGTCACAGGTTCATAAAGAAACGGAATACAGCTAATTACAAATAGAAGAAAATTGGATGGGCAAAAACATTTACAACAAGATTTGCGACAGTTCAGTAGAAATAGTTGGTTCTCCAGAAAAGATTGAAAGCTCTGACGATAATCAGTCATGTTTTAATGAGCTTCGAGCAAAAAATTTTAAGCGTATTAAAAAAGATAAAATTCAAAATAAGGAGGAAAATACTAAAAACAGATCAGGAAGTACAGACTTCTATGAAGAAAATGTGATATTTCAAGAAACGTTATATTCAGTTTTAAACTCCACACTTAACAATTCAATAGGAAACTTCAATGAGAATGATGTTCATCAAAACATTAATTTAGATATTGAACATGTTTGTGCTGAATTACAAGTCAGTTTTTAAGAAAATATTGAAAGCTCCGACGTAATTAAATCATGTTTTAATGAACTTCATATTGGAAAAAGCAACCCTATTAAAAATATTGAAAATAAAATAATTACGGAGGAAAATACGAAAAGTAGGATAGTAAGTACAGAGATTTCTGAAGAAAATATGATATTTCAAGAAACGTCGTATTTACCTTTACACTCCACACCTAACAATTATCAATAGGCAATTTCGCTGACAATGCTTTTCATCAAAATATCAATTCAAATATGGAACATTTTTGTGCTGAAATGGAAGTCAGTTCTAAAGAAATTAATTTGAGTAATAATTGAAGATTCTAAAATTGAAGTTCCAAAATATTCTTCAATTCTTTCAGATCATAGTTACTCTAAGTCTCACAAGTCAACTAAAACTTCAATAAATAAAAGGAAAGGAAAATTTGTTAAACCATTTAAAGCGATTGATATAGTATACGAACAAAGTTGCAATAAGAAACAAAAAGATCTCATTATACGTAACGAAGAAAGTCAACGTAACAACCAAAAATAATTAATAAAAAAAAGTATAGTATAAAAAATTCATCTGTATTAGATGCCATAGCAGAATCATTTGTTTTCGCATATCGAAATGTGCAAAGCTTTCATGAAGCTTGTAATGCCTTAGTAAATCAAGACAATAATTTAACAAAACATATTAATCTTTTAAGTGCAGTTGTCCAATTGGCAACTAGCGGTAATATTCAACGATTTTATAAGTCTCGTGCAATTATTTTATTTCGACATGGTTGTAAAGTTAATGATGTTATATTTTGTAATGAGAAAATAGGTAATTTTTTTTATAAAATTATGGAAAATCAATTTTGCTTCAAAGAGGTACTATGTTGTAGCAATTGCAAAATAAAAATACAGAACCAAGAAAACCTTATTTTAGGAATATTCAACAAAATTAAGTTTTCCATCCGGAATTTAATCTATTATGTACAAGAATTTTTCTGGGGTAGACGTAAACAAATATGTACAGATTGTTCTAATTTAATTACTGAAATTACTTTAGTGTTTGGACCATATTTAGTGATCGATATTGATGATCACAGTTCAGTTGATTTGTTACAAGCTCTTCGAACATCCCTTACTATAGATAAAAAAGTATTTATCTTAATAGCAGTAATAGGAACCAGAATAGTGAAAGCCATAAATGAAGTTTAATACATAGCGTATTGTAGGTCCTTAAAAAATTGCTGGCAAGAGCGCAATGGAAAAAGAATTAAACAGCTTTATAAACTACTAAAGTTAAATATAGCTTTAATTATTTATGTAAAATGTTAAAGATCTGTAAAAAATGTTTATGTCTGATAAGAAGTTGTGTTTGAATAAAAACTAATTATTTTTTTCGTCATTCATTTGTTTTGCTCTCTAAATACATTATACTTACTCAAAAGTGTTCTTTCAGTCCATGGATTATTTCGAAACTGTAGATTACTACAATAATTTTAATCAATTTTGACGTTTCAAACCGTTTGTAAGGGCTGCTCCCGTTCATAGATTTTCTTGAAACTGTGCATATTACATCTTTCTATTATAACAATTGCATAAATCAATAGTAAAATTTTGCACATAAGACTATCGAGCTAAACGCAATCATCTTTCAATGTACTATTCATGAATTTCGGCAGTTTCTAGATCCGTATTCAAAGCTATTCAAATAGATCCTATTAATCATTTTAATTAATAAATCTTATCAATCATTAATCATTAATCATCAAATTAATCATTTGGCTCCAAAATTGAATCAATTCTAATTTAAGTCAACCCTAAGATACATGCCATATTTCAACTCTATATGGTTTCACACACACGTATATACAGGAACCTACCAGAAACCTCAAAAACAGAAATTAATCTTTGAGAAATCAAAACAAAAGGAAATCATTTACAATAATATGAAAGTTTATTATATTAATGGTAACATAAAAATGACAAAATAGTATCGGTTATCTTTTATATTTATATTACTTTTATATAATTTATTAATGCTATATACATATTTAAGGAGCCTATGGGAATATACTTGACGCTATTCTTCATATCATCTCGGACTTCCCAGAAATTGTATTTTCTTAAACAAGCAAAGTAGTGATTAGGTCGGAATCCTATGACACCAGCCAAAGTATATTCTTTATTATCAATTTTTATTGTTATCGGAAAATTATTTACATTTCTTGTATAGTTATTGACTAAATTACTTTCATATATATTTACATAAAAATGTTCTACGTCAAATGCTACATAGCAAACAACAATTTGATTTAAAATCCCATTGGGAGTTTTACATTTTCTACAAGTATATGTTGCTTCTTTAAACCATGAATTTATAAGATCATCAAATGTAACTAAATAATTTTCTGTAAAGGAATCAATTATTTTGGACTGATAATGGAAGGTTGTCTTCCACAAGCACTTATTGTTAGTACATGAAAAATATCCTAAGCGGCTTGAAAATTATTTAGTGACCTTATCAAATAAACTGGTAACGTTCATTACACAGTCAAGTGTATACTGATCATTAGGTACACTGTTTGGTCATACTATGGGCAACAATATTTCTGCTCGCTTTTTGTAAAATTCACCAAGCGAATGATTCATAGCGAATTTTTTTATCGCATTCAAAAAATTATTATTATTACTACATAGATATTCGTTTACGTTTTCCTTAAACATTTGTAAATGGCAATACGCATCTGAAACAATTTCTGCTAGAAAGTCGAACGCACAAGTATTCAAAAATTTTAACATTCTACCATTTATATTTACGCCGTCAATAAAAATTCCATTTTGTATGATTGGTAAAGTTGATAAAATATTAAAATTTTGTAAATTCATAACTGATAGAAGTTCGTCTTTCCCTGATGGATTTATGATAGAGTTATCGCTTGTAGTTTTTATTTTTATTTTATGATGTTCACTTTTGGCAGGTAAACTTTTCGATTTGTTTTTATTTTTAGTTTCAGTATTACAATTTTTTATAAAATCTCTACCAAATTTAATCTCTCCTTCGATAAATGATAAATATTTTAACACAAATCTATTAGCGGTAATTAGATGGTTCATTTCGAATTCTCGTCTTAATATTCGAAAAAAACATTCCGATCCACTTGATGTTGATACATCTTTTGAAGTAGCGTAGAATCTGTTCATACAGTTAGCCTAAGACGGAAATTGACTATACAAAGTAATAAGGCTATCCACCAGATCAGGACATTGTAAATAATTTGGTTTGAGAAAGTCGTCATTATTATAAGCACATTTTAAATTACAACTATTCAAAAGTTGATACAAGTAAGTTGTAATATCATTAGATGACTCTACATCTTTTTCAATTTCAATTAAGTGCGTGCTGCTAAAATTATTTTCTTCTTTTAATTCACTTTCTGCAAATTCGTGATAATTGAACGTTTTTATCTTTTCCATTAGCCATATTTTTCTTTTAAAAGATTCGGACGTACTATCACAATGTGTGCTCTGGCATATTATAAACATAGCACTTATAACATCTTTTAAAAGCTGAAAATCTGCAATATTCAATGAGTATGCTATACATCGTGTATAGAAATCTTTGACTCTCCAATCTTTTCCATCAAAACATTTCCAAATGGCAACATTTTTAATCAGATGTGCTCGATCTCTTTTAATCAAACAATTTGGTAGAGTATAAGTACAGGCATCATCATTAATTAGAATTTGAAAACAAATACTTAAGTAGTTATTGTATGAGCATTCATTATAAGAAAGCGAAATTGCATTTAATAGTGCTAAAGAGCAATCAACAACGATGGTTTTTAGAATCGATTTATCATCTTCCATATCCAGTAATAGCCAATGGCAAATGCTATTAGTATCATGCGCAGCAGACAACATTTGAGAAACGGGATATATTTTGCCACCAAAATAGCAGGACTTTCAGTCAGCAGATGCATCAATCGACAGAATAGCTTCATCTAATTCTAAAGCTTCTTCCAGTAATTTCTTTTGTGAGTTTCTTCTAAACATGACTTGAAATGGACTCGTACAAAGAAACTGTATATTCGTGGTGAAGTGCATTATAGCATGAAGCGACTCAATAACGGTGCCAGGAAAATCATTCAAACTAATTTCTTCATCCACGGCTTCTTGTCGAGCTTTTTCATACACTCCAGAATTAGATAGAAGAGCCGGTAATGGATCTGATTCATCCATCAATTTTTGTACCTCTTTTACTTTAAAATGTTTATCCCTGATGTATTTTAATGAATTTTTTCCAATTATCCTTCTACGAGATCCAAATCACCGTTTTTATTATGACGTATTTGAGAAGTGTCCTGCGTTTCAATGTGGATCTTTACTGTTGGATTGTTGTCAGACGGTCTTTCTAAACAGCTACCTGACAATGTACTTCTACATGTAGGCTCTGTACAAGATCCATAAAAAGTGAAATACGGATAATTTTCAGATTAATACACATGATGATTTATAAACTTATATGCACATTGTAATTTACTAGATTTCCACAGTTTTAATGCTACAATATCGGTCCATCCTTTTTGTAAAGTTTCATATACGCGATCGTCACCGTATAATTTCTCTACAGGTTTAATTTCATTCCATTCATTACTATTCAATTCAATATCAAAATACAGAGTCTGTAAAGTATCCGATACTTCTGTGGAATCTGATCTGTCATCCGAAACTGTAGAAACATCTGATGTATCTGATCTCTCCATTTTTTGTTCTGTGAAATAGAATATTAATTATAACATACATAATATATATGTTAACATTTAAAGTAAATTTATGAAAACTTAACTACAAAAATTACTTGCATTGAACAACTTCCAAAATTATTAACAAATAAACAATCTGATATCATTCAACCAAGATTGAATGATTCTATTTACATCTCTGTAATTTTCAGTTTGATACAAATGTCAAACATCCCATTGATTCTTTTCTTGCACACTGCAACATATATAATATATATTAAATACTAATTTTAAATGTAAACTCAACAAAAAAGTGCATTATTTTAATACTTTCGACCAATATGATTAAAAGAAAAATATGAAACCATTAGAATAGTTTAGGAAAGATCGGTTATCTTTTATCATTCATTATTGAAAAAAGATCATTGATCATCAATTGGTAGAAAAACTAAAAAAAAAAAAAAACACTATTAAGATATTTTTGTTCTTAAACTTTACATTAAACAGCTAATATAAACTATTTAGAACTTTTTGTTAATATTACACGTAAGAAAATAATTAACGGTTTCTTTGTTTTAGGAAATTACACGAAGACAACGTTCGAGAATACCTACTGTTTATAAGAATAATCTAACCTATGATACAACAAAGGACATGACGGAAATAATTTTTTTAGCACATTAAAAATGTCTATTACTAATCACTTACTCAGCAGCAATAATATATCAATTATTTATTTCTAATGAATTCACCCTATAAGCGAAACAAGGAAAAGAGTACACTTCGTAAGGCCGCTCTGTAAAGAAACCTGTTTTATCGATTCAGAATTGCCAAATGTATTTTCCATAAAAGCGTGCAGATATACGTAAAGCGTGTTTTACACCTACACTTTTAATGACTACAGTAGGTACTATCTTAAACGTGTTATTTTGACAAATAAATATAAAAATAATTTATTTCGTACAAATATACTGTTTCAAATAAGGTGTGAAAATAGAAAACTATTCATCTTATTCATTTTACGGAAATTTTATAGTTACTTACATAAGTCAGCGTTGAGTTTTCGTCTCATTCCAACTCCAATATCATCCTCATTCGACATATCAATAAATGAAAAATTTTGGATATAGATTTTAAATCACTAGGAAGAAGATATTGATGTCCACATGCGACTCGCATATAATACTTTGTCAAAGTCACATAAAAAAGGGGGCAATTTGTAAATGATCTAAGCTACAAAAATACGAAATACGCTATAAAAAGATGAAAAGTCATAATAATTAGAGAATGTGAAGAGAAGCAACGAATATCATACCTGCTCGAAAGAGTCTTGTGTTTCAGAATAATTTAAGTTGAAATAAGTTGTCCTCTCACATTTGCAATAAAGTGAAAGAATTAGCCTAGATACCTTCATATTTACAAGTTAATAATTATTGAGCAGTCAACGTAATTCTCTTATGCCAGTCGAACATGCTGTGATTGCAGTGGTGCAGATGATAAAAGTTCCAAGGCCTAATAGATACTTACATTATGTTAGTAATGAAAAGAAAAAGGAATGAAAAGATGAATTCATTAAATAGAGCATATCAAAATTCAGATCTTTCATCAGCCTTAAGGGGGTGTCAAAGTCCTACAGTTACCACTCAAACTGTTTTACCGATCGGATATGAATAATTAGTAATAACTAAATAAATAAGTAAAATTATGCAAATCCCAAATACAGGTGCACTTCGTCTATTAA
>UELU01117706.1:0-10362 GCA_900490025.1 Megastigmus dorsalis | reverse complement strand
CTTAAGGGGATGCCGGAGTCACCTGTTTTACCGACATTAGGTTTTTCAAACTTTTTTCTTTAACAAATTAACCAATTCACTTGAAACTTTTAGAGATGATAGAATGATCATAAATAGAACGCGCTCAGCCCAGAAATTTCCGAAAACTAAAATAATATAGAAACTAGAGAAGTAAATACCAAATTTTTACTGATTTCAATTCAATCCAAGAGATGGCATGATTCTGTCTTTGCAATTATATTTCAAATTAAAAATATTATATTTACGCAATTTATTGGTAATTTCAGGGCTGAGCGCGCTTCAATTATGATCATTCTATCATCTCCTAAAATTTCAAGTCAATTGGTTAATTTGTTAAAGAGAAAAGTTTGAAAAACCTTGCGGGTATTTCGATGTAGTAAGGGCGGGAAATTTAAATTTTTAGTGACTCCGACGTCCCCTTAAGGATATTTCACATACTTTTCAACATTTATAATTAAAAAAAAAACACATTAAATGTAATATTACTTTCATTTTTCTGATCAAAATTTGACATTGAAAAAAAAAATAGTTGCAAAAAGTATAGTAAATGACAATAGCAATTGTAACATAATTATGATCTATTATAACCTAAAATCAAATTGCTGCTAAAATATCATAAATATAAGGATAAATATAACGGTACATTTCTGTCGCTTTTTGGAAATCTACATTTCTACTGTATTTTTCATAAGTATTATAAGTAGTTGAATATGCATTTATGAAGTACGTCGTTGAAAAATTCCAAAATTTAATTATTACTTTAAATTTTCATAAGTAATTAAATTTCTTCTTCTTAAATTTTCTTTATAAAATTATTCATACATGTATAAATGGAACTACTTTTTTTCAATGTAATTATTATTATTATCCTTTACTTTTCAAAAGGCAGCTTCATTTAAATATGCGCACACTTTCTGAAGAAGTAAATGACACATGCAACAAACAGATGTCATTGCAAATGGGAGTATCTTTTGTACTTATTACTGGAAACTTATATTGCTTTTATCTTGTTACATCTGAATCAAGTACTAGTTTGACTGAAAAAATTAGACACAACAGCTCCCTTATAGTTTCGACAATAATTAATATCACAAGAATAATCTATGTCATTCGGTCTTGCGTAAGGGTCATGGAAGAGGTACGACTATTTCGCATTTGTAGTTTTGAAGTTCATATGATTGCTTACTTTAAACATATTTTAGGCCCAGAAAACAAGTCAAGTGGCACATGAAATTCAAGTATCCAACTCCAAAAGCGCAACCATTAATGATGTAAGAATCGAAATAAAACACTTATTATTAGCATGCTTTAATAAGTTTTTAAACACTAATAAAAAATGAAAGATTACCCAGTAACAAATATATTTTATACAAATGAAAAAGTTAAAAAAAATTGTTAATTTTTTTGTAGATTCATGAGCTTTCTCTGCAAATCGTGCAACATCCCATACATTTTTCTGCTTCTGGCTTAGTTGCACTGGATTTTGGCTATATGCAAGGGGTTCGTTAATTTTTTGCTTGTTTTTTTTTAACTATAGAAATTATATTTAAAAATACTACAATGATAATTTAAAAACATAATAATTTATTGCAATTATTTTTTTAAATCTCTAAAGGAATTAATTTAAAAATTTATAAATTTATAAATCTTTATGTTAAAGACTACTATTTAGAGATTTCAGTAATTCTTTAATGAACTGCAAACGAACATTAATATACTATTTTTATGTCTAGTTTGTTGGATCGGTGTCAACTTATTTGATGATATTAATACAAAATCATCCAGATGCAATGAAAGTACAAGCATTAGGTGGAAATTCTACAATGAATACTAAAACCTAAATCAATATCTAAAAATATAATATATGGTTTACTTCAGTCTTTTTCGAATCTTATTAAATTTTATCATAATCTCTATAAATTGTAAATTTGAATTTATTCATGGTGGATGTTGCAAAATATGAATCTGAAAAGGGCCTACGTACATGTTTTCTTTTTAAGTAATGGTGTTTCTAGATGTAAATTTTAAGACGTATGTAGAAGCGGGATAAGACGTATATGTATGTAATTATTTGTAAAAAAATAAATTTGAACAGTATTATCATTATAATACACAACTATTTGCACCTTTAAGACACCGTAATGTAAAAAATGATTTATCGGATCATATAAACATTAGTGTCGAAAATAAGCAAAATAAAACAATTTATTATAAATATTAATATTTTCAATTTTCAAAAATTAATATGAATCAAATACTCTGCTTTAATTTTTTGAAAATGCAAAACTGCAAAAGACGCAAAATCATTTGGATCACTTACTATCAATAACAATATAATACACGTGCATATATTATTCTGCAAACTAATATTTCAGTATAGTACGTGAATTTTCAATCAAGCAAAGAGCAAAAGTCACACTAAACCCCATATATCATATAAAAAATTGCTAATGAAATAATTTCGCTATCCTTATGTGTATTACATTTTCTATTTAATATTAAATGAAAGCATCTTTCTGGGATTCAATGTTGTTCTTCTATTAAACGAATTATAATAATAAAATTACGCTTTAGTATAATAGAAACGAATGAATTTTAAAAAATCAGTAAGGCAGAAATATTTCATTCAATTCATTGTCTATATGAAATGTTTATTTCAACTTAGAATTATTACTTATATACCCTGTTAGAAATTTCGCGAGCAAAATTAGTCTATTCACTAATAATTAGTAGAATTTTTAATAAAACTTTAAGCTATTTTTTAGAGTAAATTTTCGCTAAAAAATCGTGAAAAATTCAAATTATAAACTTGAAGCGATAGGCGCATGTGGCGCATGCGTCGGTTAAGCGTTGAGTAAGGTTAGATATAAGCTCGTACAAGTGAGTGTTTTGATTTGAAATAAAAGTGTACAAAAAATGTCTGAAAAAAATAAAATTCGGTGCAAAGAATATAGACGACGAAAAAAACAGAAAACATTCTACGTTAAAAACAACATAGAATTGGTACAATTTGATGCAATAATTAGTGATGACGAGAAAAGTATGGTTATTATTGAAACTGCAGATTTGTTGCTCAGTTATAAAAGTGAAATGAACTTGGATGAAATTGATTCCTTTCAACTTCATCAACAATCCTCTTCTTTTGTATGCGAATCTTGTATAAAGTTTGGTTGCCTACATTCACAACTACAAAAGTCTTACAGTAACGAAATGCTAGTATGTGACAGTGATGAAGCATTTTGTTATACACAGCTGTAACGATAAGTAAACATAACTCGAAAGGATTTTGTACAACGGACAAGGAACTCATGAGCGGTTTGAGTGACGTACTGTGCAACGCAAAGAAATGGTGAAATCGAATTTCCTTCAAAGCTTCCTTCAACGCTCTTGAGATTTTTATATTGTTTAAAATAAATAAAGTTTAATAAAAAGTTAATAATTATTTATTAGATGTTATTAATTAAAATATATTATTACTTAATTATATATTAAAAGATATTGAATAAAATATTTACTAACCTAAATTACATATTTTATGCACGTATATACCACTTATATATTACTAATTAATGTTTACTATTTACTTTCACGATAAATTAGTCTTTTTTATCAGCAGAATAATGTCGTTTTTCGGATATATTATTAGCTATAAATTGGTCGAAAAAATCGCGAATCGTTAAAAAGTTCACGATTTTATCGCGATAAAATAGTGAAAATTTCTAACAGGGTAACTATAATGCTTTCGCAAAGGCAAAAAATAAGATTAAAGTTACAAAACTAAACTTTTTTAAAACTTACCTTTACCTCTAATCACTTGCATTTCTTATTATTTGATAAGGAAGATAATGTTTGTCTAAAATCTCCGTTTGTCATTATTATTTATGTCTTTCAGTAATTTATCAACAGCTTCAAATATATGTTTTGAAACCATTGATATTTCATTCCAAATAATTACCTTTAATTCTTTCATTTTCATACCATCTTTTGAATTAGATTTTTTTATTGCGTGTTGATTGTTTAGTATTATTTAAAGATAATTTGAAAAACCGATGAGCAGTTTTATCATTTTTTAAGAGATTGGCTGCTATTCCAGTTGAAGCGACAGACAATACACGTGCATTGACTTTGTCTAAGTATTTTATTAAATAATTTAATAAATAACTTTTTCCACTACCATCTGGATCATCTGTAAAAAAACATTTATCGCAATTAACATTGCTAATGCGCATAAATACTATTAAATATTATGTTTTGTGAGTTTCTTAAATTTTGTTAAAATTATTTAAATAGACAATATTATCTTCATTTGATGATATTCACACCTTTAATAATAAAACATATCCATCTTTTTTCGACACTGCAAAAGCGATGAATAAAATATCTACTGACGAGGAATGGGATAAGTGTTTGGAGGAAGCTGCTAAAATTCAATTTCGTAAAGTCTTATGTAAATTATTTACATAGAGCTTCTTATTTTCAGCATACTTGATACAGTATATTTATTATTATTATTATCTTTAGGGGGGATACCCATTTTATCCAAACCCATTTCCTATCTTAGTTCCTATTGCTCTAGCCCCGTGCACTCGATAAACTTAATGTTAGCACCTAACTTTAGTTCCTTTATTTCATTCTGTGTGCCTAAGGCCCGTAAGTCGAAACAATGGAAAGGAATTGTTAAACTGTCAGGTAACGAACTCTATTGTTTGTAAAAATTGTTCCCATACATATTAAGTTCAATAACTCTTCAAAGAAATGGCCTATGGTGGTTCTTGAAAGAGCTTTGTGAAAACTGTAGCAAAGAGGAAACGACCAATACGAGTAACTATAGTTTACAAGTTCGTACTTTGCTGAACATAAGACCCTTTAGATCAACAAAAATGGAGAAAGAAAATATTAACTTGAATAAGAAGCTATTACCTTCAAAATACGATAAGACGTTATATCAAGAGAATACACCGCGTAGGAATATACTTTCCCATCTTTTAAGCGGCGACCAACCCCAGCTGCGCAGGACTCGAGAATATAGTTTGTCAAAGGTAAATGATATAACTATAGTATGTGGAGAAAAAATTAGTACATTGTTTGGCAAAAAGGAATTTGCATTGCGCCTATTGAATGTCGAAGGATTACCCGCGAAAGCCTTAATTCTCCAATGTACATATATTCCAATATACGTGATGCAGGAGAATGCTATGGACGGGTTCATGGTTCATTTTGAAACTATAGGAAAAGGACTCAGGTGTCTTTAACTCTGGAATCATTTGACAAATTACACAATTATAAAAGATTTTCCATTACAAGCGAGCTATAGTATTCCCGAAGTATTTTGGTGCGCTGAATCCAAATCTACCCTCAGAATTTCTCCATCACGTCAGGTTTTTTAGATATTCTAACCTAAAAGTGCAAAAAACGCTGTTTTTGCCCATTGTTGAGGTTATGTAGCGTCGAGGATTTTGTTTTTCTCAAAAAATTACACATATCATCTTAAAGTACAAGTCTTACTCTTTCAAATTTTGTTGAGTTTGCTAAAATATCTTATTTTTTCGCTGAGATATCGCATTTTAAAGTTTTCATGTTTGTTTATATAATAAACAATTTTGTTTGTTTATATACATATAATAAACAAACATGAAAACTTTAAAATGCGATATCTCAGCGAAAAATAAGATATTTGAGCAAACTCAACGAAATGAATGTTTCTGAAAAGTAATAATTTATTTCAGCCCATGACATTTCAATCAAGTAGAAAGCAGCAACACCCACCAGTATAAATAAATTATAAAATATTTTAGCGTTTGCATGGAGACTCACGCCACTTCACTGTAAATCTGTTCTTGCAATACCTTATACAAAGTCTTATATTTCGTTTATAGGAATTCGATTATAGCTGTTATAAATTAGTTTCAAAATAATGTTTTTTTTTTTATAAAGTCCTATTGCAAAATAACGGACGAAGTTTTAGACCTATAGAACTCGCTTAATTTCAATAATTATTTTTAAAAAATGGTAAAGGTAGTAGCAAATCTTGAAGAGGCCTTACTCCCACTCTATACGCTTAATAAGGTTATGGGACTGATCATTTTTGAAGCAAGATCTGGTTGTTTCCGGGAAAAATTTAGTATTTTATACAGTATTCTTCTGTTTGGTGGATTTGGGTATATTTTCTGGTATGCAGAAGCTGTAGTTAAGATCCCGCCTAAATATCGTATTCCAGTGGCATTTTCTTTATTAAACGGTGTCAAATATCTCAGTATTTGCGTAGGAGTGATTTGTGCACTTTTAGAATTTTTCAATTCCAAGGTAATCATATATATATATAATTCTGACACTTTTTAAAAATATTAAACACGGAAGTTTCTCAATTTGTCAGGGCAACAGCTCTGACCTCTTTAGTTTCAAGTTCTAACCATGTTTCTACAAACCATGGTAGCCATTTACAACTTTTATATAAAATAGAAAAGCAAAGAGTTAAATATTTTATGTTATCTCCAATTTTACACGATTCGTATTATTTCCATAGTATCAAATGCTGTAAATATTAATATCAAATATTTGTTTTCATGATAATAATCGAAGCAAAGGATTCAAATTCTCAAACGAATCACACTAGCTGATAAAACCCTGGAAATCTTTGGAGTAGATCCAGAATTACCACAGACACGCAAAGAAATTATGCTGATAATTTTAGTTTGGTCATGTGGAGCATTTATTTTATTAACCATATCAGTGGTGATCTGCTTCAATACTTACAAAAGCGTTACAACAGCACTATCTAGAATCATTGTAAATCAATTTCCAGTTTTATTTAACACGATGTTTGTATTGAGTTTTGCAATAAAACTCTCGTGAGTATACGCTGCATTCTGAACGTTTTAATTCAACAGTATATAAAATTGTTAATCAGGAGAAGTCACGCCTTTAAAATCAACAAGATTCATGAATTTGTGGGGTAAAATTTTGCCTAATTTTTAGTTGTTTGTAATTTATAAATCAAATTTGATCCATGCTAACAGTAATAAAAGTTGAAGTAAAACACCGTTTTTAGTTTATTATAATTATAAATATGTTTAAATTTATAATAATTTAAATGTGGATACAAGTAGCTATTTTCTATAATCTCAGCGGAATCAATACCTGCGCAATTTCTCCTTATTGAGCTTAAAAACTTTATAATAATTACACATCAGAAAAATCCTATGTATAAGCTTAAAGTATTGTAACGTATGACCACTACTAGATTAACTGAAACTTTTACAATATCTGTAAATAATGTAATGATAGAATTTATAAATAATTTTTAAAAGCCTAATGGCAAGGAATGATATTTATATCTATCCAATTCAAAATGGTAAATTTGAAAATTATTTTGAAAAAGTTATAGGATTTTTCTAAACCACATTAAAAGAATTTTTTTAAATTTAATTAATTAAAATTATTTTTCTCAAGGATATTAGGTAAAAGATTTGAAAGGTTAAATGTATTAATAAAAATTGTAAGAATGGCATATTTTCGCTCTGGAACTTCAAATAATTTCAAGAAGTATAAAAATATTTTAGAAGAGATTCCAAACATTATTAAGAGAACAGACTATTGTAATGCAAATAAAAATAGCATTCAATTTATTTTAATAACTGCTAGGTAATTAGAAATTATATCGATTTGTTTCAATTAAATAAATAGTTTTGAAAAGAAAAATATTGCATGTTCAATTTGCCTCTTTTTTGGCCAAAGTTTATTTTCAGTTGATACAGTAAATTTTTAATTATCTATTCAAATAAACCAAATTCATGAGATACAATAGATACTAACGACGAGAGTAGGTTAACGACTTCGTAATCCTGATCATATTTTATCATCCACTAGACAACTTCATTTGGACCTTTGTGCCATAACCCGAGAATTAAACAGCGTTTATAGCACACAAATAATATTGCAAATGGTACTTTGGTTTTTTCAAACAACTGTAGCGACTTATTGCTCCTATATATATGTAGAAGAGAAACGTATATCTCAAGAGAATAAAATACTATACTTGGGAATAAGTGCAGCGACAATTATATTTTACATTAGCATGTTGATCTATGTAATTCACAGAACAGTACATGTTAAAAATGAAGTAGGTACAATTCAATTTTCATAATTAAATTTGTGAATTTATCTTGTTAAATATAAAATATGCATTTATTTTAGATTTTCAAGACAACTAAAATAGCCCATGAAATTCAATTCTCATTCAAAGATAATTTAAACACTGAGGTACGAACATAAAAATGCTTATGAAATAGCTTAAAAAAAATTTAATCATTTCATTACAGATTCATCAGTTCTCGTTACAAATATTACAACACCCTTTGAGTTTTACAGCCTCTGGATTATTTCAGCTTGATTTTGATTATGTACGAGGGGTTAGTTATTTTATATTTTTTAGTGAGAAGACCACGTAAAACATTTTTAGTAATTTGAATAAATAATATTTATATGTTTAGTTCATTGGGACCATTTCAACATATTTGATAATTTTACTACAGAATCAAAAAGTTGTGGCAGAAGCAGTAAATAAAGCACCCTGGTAACACAGTCTGCCATAAGCCAGGCTGTCGGGCAGAATTGCACGCAGTGCTTGCAGAAAAATTGCACCAGTCAAGTTAACGCAAGCGCGCGTGCGTCAGTATTGCAGCAGGATTGCACACGTATCTGCCGCAGATTTAAGGTAACACCCTCGTGCACTCGCGATTGCACCAGAATTGTACAAAACATGCGCACGCGAATTCCGGGCAGATGATTTTTTAACATAAATCATTATTTAATGTAGTATTTTTATTATAATATGAACAGAAAAAGAAGTAGGGTCAATATTATCAGGCCCTGATCGGTTCACCCATATTACCCGTGATCATAGTCCATAGTCAGTATATACTTATCCTTGCATGATCAGCAATGTAATGATTATACATCAGTTAAGGCCTAACTGGGCGAATAAATAATGTAGCGCTTGTTATAATAGTATAATTTAATGAAATAAGTGTAAATAGAATACATTAATTATTGTCATTGGATTAACGGAAGAAAGTATATGTAATTTATTCTCTCGTTATTTTACCTTTTGCATATAGTTTTTTGTTAGACTCAGTAAAGAATTAATTCATTATTATTATAAACAAATAATATGAAATAATCGAATTTTAATCTCGAGTACGTCAATTTTTTCGTTTCCCTCATACATTATACTTATCATTCCAATTATATAATTTGATGGATCTCACTGCACTATATATGCAGCTGGTATAACGATAAAATATCTATATATATAATCTTACGCTATAAAGGCATAATATGGTTCAATCTACATATTTATGTGTCAAAATAGAATTATTTAATAATAGTTTAACGAGTCGAACTAAAAAACTTATATGCAAAAGCCTGCGCCCCACATTTGGCATGAATTAATGCTTTTCTGACCAGGCCTGGATATAATTTGCCCGTAAAAAATAATAATATGAGAATAAAATTATATGCAATATATATACTTTCTTCAGTTAATCCAACTAATTTGGCGCGATGGAGGTCGAAAAGCGAGTACGAGTTTCAGTCGACGTTTGAATAATCAGTATTGGTCATGTGGACAGAGGCGTTATTTTTACGACAGTAACTTTATGCAGGGCTCCGGTGCAAATCTCGACAAAGTCAAATATTTAATACTAGCATCCCCCAACGCGGCTTCGTCCGCGCTATAACGCATAAATGTAATATCATAATTATTTAAAAATGATTTTCTTAAAAAATGATAGATCTATAAAATGTCTGAGTATATGACATTCTTTGTTGCGTTTTTTATTTTCTGGTAATAAAATAAACTGATTTTCAGAATCACCAGTCCTTGAGAGACCCACATATAATTGACCATGGGAAAAACAAATTGATCGTAAATCAATTCCTACGTACCCTGCCGAAAATGGACAATTCAAATTTATTAAAATTTATTAAAATCGAATAAAGTTTCAATACCTTCAATAAACTTATACAAATGAATTGTCAGATTTTCAATCATTTTAATTAATTTTAATGATAAACCTATATTCAATTAAAACAAATTGTTTCCAATCGGTAAGATCGTTATCGACTTCAATCGATTTCAATAGTATTTTAATAAGCAATAGAATTAACTATTTTTAAATGTATTTTTCACAATTCAATTCAATAAAATTCAATCATAGTTAATAATTTTTACCTGAATTAATTTTAATTGGTTAAAGTTACATTCAACGTGAATAAATTTTAATAGTTTTTAATAAATAGTAATTGGAATAAATCTTAATGTAACATATGGACATTAAAATT